>JAHBCN010004439.1:2500-63727 GCA_019359885.1 Listronotus oregonensis
GCGGACAAATATATCAAAAAATCCTTTGCCCTTTGTTCTCGGTCCGAGGCATCGTCAAATCTTAGAGCAGCCATTAGGACTAGGAAACGCTTCTGTGACATAACTGCTCGAAATATGGGTCTTCCCTTTCCGTTCGTAGCAAAAAGACTTCGACATCCTCATGATTTGACTTGTAAATAGAAGTATAGAGAAGCAGTCCCAAAAAGCTCTGAATTCTATTTCATCGGTATCTGCTAACTCGGATTTTTCCTTATTATATTTTTTATATTTTGGCCGAAAAGTTGCGAGTTTTTCATTAGTTCTCTTGACAACAAGACTATACATATCTGGCGAAAACATTTTATTGAAATAATAAACAGGACTCTCTGACTTTTCTACATGTGAATGCAATGATGGAAGTACAATTATATTATGACTAGGCGTACGGACGTTTCTGGTTGGCTCTTTTTTACTCCACTTAAATCTATTTTTTTCATAGTAATAATAACCGGAATCGACGTCCTCTTCCTGGTCTTCGCTAGATGTCGTTTCCGAGTCATGTTCTACTTCATTTTCACTAATTTCTTGTTCACTGTCCGTTAAATGATCACTGTCTATACAGTTTTCTTCTTCCACTTCATCATCACCTATATCACTGTTCGCCTCATTATACCATTTTGTGCAAACTTCCTCAAAATCATCGTCTAACGCACTTACAGTCGGGCGGCAACCAGCCATATTTTAATTACACTAATAGTGACCTTGCGTCTACTAGACTCCGAGATATAAATAACTGAAAAATGAGTCGAAGGACGTATCTTCTCTAAGGCATCTGTAAGAACACTGAAGGGTATGAAGGTACACGGAACGGCGCCGGGCTACACATTTATGGTGGGGAATGCCGACACGTAAACCATCATGCGGAGTGTGTGAGACGTATGGTCACCAGTTAAGGATTATATATATATATATATATATATATATATATATATATATATATATATATATATATATATATATATATATATAAAGGTATAGATATAGATATATTTATTTTCAAGAAAACTATTGTTTTTAAAGCATCAAAAAGAAAACAAATATGTTTTAATTATTTGGTATTGTGGTAGTAGTTATTTTGAAATAGGCTCGGGAAATTCAGCCAAAACGTTAATAAACAAAGCAAAAACTTAAAAGTTTTTAAATGTTGTCTCATACAGAGGACCAAAATCCAAGGAAACATCCAAACTAAAATATATAAATTGAAAAGAGTAATGTATGTATGTATCTATATATATTTATATATATATATATATATATATATATATATATATATATATATATATATATATATATATATATATATATATATATACAGCATGTCCCACGCAGTTCTTGCCATTTGGGAAAATTTTTTACTGACAGTCGAAACAAAATCATTTTGATGTAGAAAAGTTCTGCTTATTTAAAAACTAAAAATCCCTACGCAAAAAGTTTAAAAATACCAGCAGTACACAAAGGATTATGGAAATCCGGCCCTGACCTACTATTCATTGCGCAAATTCCGCGGGGCCAACCCCCCTATTCCCGCTGCCCTGCACGCCTGGACAATTTTGTTCTACAGTATTTGGCTTCCATACACCTTTAAACTTCCTTGCATCCCGTTAGCAATACATTTATTTACATGCTATATTTGATAAAAAATATTTTTCATCCGGTTGGCAGATGGGTAAAGGTCGCATCTAATTCCGAGCCCGTAATAATAATCTTTCGTTCCCCTCCAGATCTTCAAATATTTAGGTCATGTGTCATGTGTTAATGAACTCCTTTTACCACATTTAAGACACCCACGGTATGTTAGTATTTAGACTCTAAGCCTTCGTGGACTGACCCAAAATGATAAAAAAATGGCGTAAAAATTATAAATATTTTATAAACATAATATTAAATTTATATTGTTTGGTGTATAATTTTATATTATAAATTGATTTTTATTTTAGCCTCCAAAACACGTTTATCTTAAAAAAGTTTTAAAAGGGTTTGACTGTAGGATCCTTCAGCTGCAATCTTACTTTTGTTGACTGTTTATAAAAATATTGACTGTTGTCCAACTTTTTTTCTAATTATTTAAGTTTTTTTTTCTGGTTTTAGACTGTAATACGAGCTATTATTGTAATAAATAATTACACAGGTCAACATTTCATCTACGCGGGAACGCCGAAAGCGGTTTGGTGCTACTAGTGTTTTTGAGGTCGCTGATTACGATGAGAGGGTCGGTTAGACCTAAAGTGTAAATAAACGCCGCATTCGGATTCAGCGACCTCAAAAACATATGCATTTTTTTTATCTTGGGACAGTCCACGAAGGCTGTTGCCTAAGTACTAACGTACCGTGGGTATCTTAAGTGTGGTAAGAGGGAGGTTGTTCACACGGGACTTAAACATTTGGAGATTGGGAGGAGAAGGAAAAACTTCTGCCGGCTGCAGGTTCCATAGTCTTGACACTCTGGGGGTTGAAGGAACGAAGAAAACGGGAAGTTGGGGGCCTCTCTAACTGAACTGTAAAAGGATGCATAAAAATTGCACTACGTGTTGCTCTGTTAGGAGCTGCCAGAGAAGGAATTATACTGGCCAATTCATCTAAGCAGAAGCCGTACAAATACCTATAGAAGAGCGACAGATACCCTACAGCTCGACGGTGGGCCAGAAGAGGAAGCCTTTCTGTGAGCGTTGGATCATTAATAAGACAAACGGCTCTTCTTTGAATGGAGTCCAGAATGCTAAGTGTTAAAGAGGACGCCATTCCCCAGATGTGAGAACAATATTTTAAAGAGGGTCTGATTTGGGATACTTACAGAGTGTACAGATTGGAAGAAAATAAATATTTCCTGGCTCGAAAGAGGAATCCAAGCTTTTTTGAAGCTGCCGAGGCTATGGATGTAATGTGTTTGTGCCAGTTGAGGTTATTCTTAAAAGTAACGCCGACAAGATTAAACGACTCTTTGTTCTCAGAACTTGGCCGCTCATATGTAAGGGATGAGCATTGGTAGACTTTTTTCGCGACAGCGAACATGACTGTGTTTTCGAGGCATTAAAGTAAACAAGATTTTTGGCGCCCCAACACAAGATGAGTTTGAGGTCTTGTGAAAGAGCTATCTGCTTTGACCGCTTGTTTTCCAAATCAGAATTACATGGTGGCTTAAGAAATTGAATACTAGAGTGAAGGGTACTATCGTCAGCAAAACTATGAATGGGATTAGTGGAGTAAAATTTGGAAGGAAAGCCGCTTAGTTATTGAGAAAAAAAAACCGGCGTAGAACCAAACCAGACTTAGTGGGATTCTTTAATAAGGTAATTGTGTATACGAAATTGCTTTTTACGACATTTTTTAGTGATCGAGAACTTTTTTATTTTGAAAAACCCAAAAAAAAAATTTGTTTTCAATGAAACACGTTTTTTAACATCTCCACTGCTATATATCTAATAATATTTATGATATCAGGTTATTTTTTTTTAGATTAAAGTAGACACAAAAGCGCTTCTAACAAAGTCGCACGTGAAGCTGATTCTCTTTTTGTTTAATATTTAAAATGGTAGAAAACTCAAAATTGTTATTTTCAGTAGCGTAATTTTAGGCAATCGAGAAAAAAGTTTATTATTGAAAATTTATACATACATGCTGCTTACAAATTGTAGCTAATGTTTAAAAAAAGTTTTTAAAATAAACATTTTTCATGTTTCCTCCATGGTATTGAGTCAGTGATATTTTTTTAACCGGCGAAAGTCATATTTTTGCGCGCTCGGCTTAGCAAGCCGGCCGGCCGACTACAATAATCTTACGGTGTGGTGGGAGTGTAGTAGTTTAAGTTTCATCAACAGGTTTAAACGCAGATCGTAGGGCTACTTAAGTTGTTTAGGAAAGAAAAAATTAAAATATTTAAAACAGTTGGGTAGATTTATAAACCCATTCAAAAAATATCAATCATTGTTATTAATTACCCACCTTATTAGTAGGTTTATTAGACTTTTTTTATTGAGTGCTGGTAAAGAAAACCACCCACGGAATTTGTTATTTTTTGATTATACATTCAAGAGTTCATCATTTTAAAAACACTTTGAGCAACAAAAAGTTGCGGATGCTTTATGTCTTTTTATTAAATTTGAGAAACATATAGTACATAAAATATAAACTAGGGCTTTGTTAAACTTTTTTTTAAACAGGAATATATAATTTTTGATCCCAATTTCGGCTTTGGCTTGAGAATGCAACCTCGCCTCATCCCGGAATCTATCTTTCAGGCCCTATAGAGGTCATTTTTGGCCCCTAGGACCAATTCCAAACGTGAATGGCCATTTCTGTTTGGAATCGGATTCAGCGTAGAAAAATACATGAGAGTACATATGTCCGACCCACTAGTCCAAACATTTATTTTTTTTGTGGGGTTGTGTAATATTTCCGTATGGCAACACTGTAAACGTCTTGAAGCGACGCATGTTATTTATTAAATGTAAATCGTAAATAGTCAAAATAAAATGTCAAATAATGACCAATTCTTATTATTTCAATTGCGATTTTCTTGGTGAAAACCACTTCATTCGCATTTTTTTGTCTTAAATAATAATATTTAAAGTATATTTTACATTGCAAATTTAAAAATCGTCCAATTCGGGTGATTTTCTTTACCAGACCCAAAAATGTAATATGTAAGTAGTTATTTAGGCGCTTCATTATTAGCGTTCTTCGTAAATTTCATCCATTTCTGCCTCAAAGTCTTTAATAATGTTATTGCAGGAACGAGATTTACACTCCTTACAACATTTTAGGCTTTCTTTCACAATAGTATGTACATGTTGGAAATTCAATTTTGGGTTGACATAAAGCCTACTACGTAGTATGGCAGCAGCTAGTAATAAAGTTTGAATTTTGGACATTTCTTTGGGAAGTAAAAGATCTATCTGAACATCACTACCAATACTTGCAAAAGAGGTAGATATTGTCGAATTATTTTTGGATAGGTTCAAGGCAGTATTAGGAACCATTTTTCTATTTTTGTGCGATTTTATGGTTCTTTCAAATATGTAGTGGCTGTAACATAATTTATGATATTTCGCATCAAACGCAAATAAATCTTCATAGCCACTCAATTTAGATATCATATTAATGTCATTTCTATTCCTGGCAGCTTTATTAATTTTTTGATAGGTAGGTTTTACACTACCTAAAAAGATTCAGTACTATGTAAAGAAATAAATACCCTAAACATTTTTTATAAGGATAAAATTTGTATTTTGTTTCATTACAAAATATAAACTAATATAATGGTACCAACTGTACTATGTAAGTACATAATAATATTTAAATTAGTGGTTTAAACAGATTTTTTATTAAACTTTTTTTTCTAATTTTTACTTGTGTTGCAAAAAAGCACATTTTTCTAATATTGAAACTATATCTAAGAAGATCGTTAATGTGTAGAAGAAACAGCGTGGGTGCCAGGACTAAGTCCTGGGGCATCCCAGCATTAATTTGGTAGAAGCTGGAAGAATGACCATCTACAGTAACTGATATACGTCGATTAGAAAGGAAACTGGAGAGCCAAGAGCAGAGCTTAGGTGGAAGACCGTAAGAAGGAAGTTTGTTAAGACGCCCATTATGCCAGCCCTGATCAAAAGCTTTGAATATTTCAAGGGCAACGATCTGGGATTCACCAAAAAAACTCAAGGGACTTGTTCCAGTTGTGTGAGACAAAGAAAAGAAGATCAGCTGTTGATCTACTGTGACGGAATCCATACTGTCTATCATGTAAGATCTTATGTTTTTCCAGATACTTTAAGATTTGGGAATTAATGAATTTATCCATTACTTTGCAAACAACAAAAAGAAGAGATATAAGTCTATAGTTCGAAGGGAGAGTTTTGGAACCTTTTTTGGGGACAGGTTGCACACGTGCAGATTTCCAACTTTCCGGGAAAATGCCCGTGTCATAAAAGATTCGAAAGAGGCGAGTTAGGATGGGTGCAAGCTCGGGAGTACATTTTTTTAAGACCATTGCTGGTATGCTATCCAGCCCGGACGATTTTTTAGAGTAGGGAGAGCTACTGCGTTTGGCATCACCCAGACCCGGGTCAGGCGTTTATCTTAAAATCTCTGACGTCATGTAAAATTTAGGAATCTTGCGCAACGCGTTATTTAGGGCGTGGTCATTACTGTCAAATGTCACTTGTCAAATATCAAATGACGTCTGTCAACTGTCATATGTCAAAAATTACGAGACCTAGTAAATGGCTGTTATGTGTAGGATACTTGTGCTAAGACCTTAAATTGATTTGCGCAAACGCGAAAATTTTAAGTCATACCGTTCGGGCGCTATCGACTAAAATCGTTATTTAACCCTGATGATGAGTCATCAGCGTGCGGTTTAAATTTTTTTAAATTAGTGTAATGCCATACCTATCGAATACCAGAAACCGCATGGCGCCATCTTTAGCCGTAAAGGCGCTACAGCTGTTTAAAAATAACTTGAGAGATATTAATTAGCGATTAGTACGGTAATCCTATACTAAATTGATCATTGTGGCCTTAGTATTACGCCTAAAGGAATAAAACTTAACCAAAGAATAGTTGTTAACGTCAATAATTTCAAGGCCAAACTTGTCACTTGTCAAACGTCATGTGTCAAACCTGACATGTTAGACATTGAGGCCTCCCGCGCTTAAGCCCTCCGCTTAGGTCTGGTGCTTAAGAGCAAAGCGCAGACGCAGAACCTTAGCGCGAATAGGGCCGGTTAATTAAATACATTATTAATTTTGTTTTCGTTATAATATTTAACAACAAAGCGATAGTGTACGGTTGTTTTATTTGTTATAATTGCGCCCCGGGGCTATAGAGCGCAAAGCTTGCAACTCTCAAAATTCAAATAAAATAGCAATATTTTGTATACACATTTATTAAACCATAACGCACATTGGCTTTTACTTAACTTCATTAAAAATTACCATCATATACAGGGTGAATTAAAAATAGGCTACATTTAATTTGCTATTAACATTACATTTAACATAAAATTACAATTACTTTCTACTAACTATAGTTAATCTAAAATTCCAAAATGTTTTTTTGATACTAAACCTATGAAATAGGATATTTAATTACAAACTCAACAGATATTTTAGTATGTGATTTTAGTTTATCCCCTAAAAACGTAATTTTATCATCAAATTTTAACTCTTGCTGCAGTAAATCGCTTGGTACTTTATATTCTTTTTTGTTTATAAAATTTTTTAGATGTGAGTCAATGTTAACCTATTCAATTATTTCAATCTTAATAGGAAACATATAATAGTCAGATTTTAAACCATTTATAAAAAGATATCTTGATGAACCTTTTTCACAAGTCAACATTATATTCATGTAACCATACAAAGTCTTTTCAGGAATATCTTTTAAATAATTTTTTTAAAGCTTTTTTACTAAATGATAGGGATGTGCTAAATTACGTCCGAATTTGTCGAGAGTCATCGTAGAAATGATTCTGTGTTACTAAGTCTAATCAGTTTATTCAATGATACCAGCTTCCCTTAACTCTTCAATAATACTTAAAATCTCATTTTCATGAGAGTTATTACCAGCTTCCTTGCTTGCCATTAACAGTTTTAATCTATCCACAAGTTCATTTGGATTATCCCAGTAAACGTATTCAATTTTATTATTGGAAAATGTTTTATAACTAGTTAGAGGTCGGAAACCTGACTGACTATCGATTGGTAAGCCATAACCCTGAGGCTGCTGTGCACGTGTAATTCGTAACTGCTTTTCACGTTCTCTCTGCTTTCTTGCATTTTCCTCTTTTATACGTTCCAGTAATGGTTTAATTGTAAGCATATATTTGATACCTATGTTTCCAGCATGTTGTTCGTTTTCATTAAAATTTCTCTTGCTAGCATTAGTTAGCAAAATAATTTTTGCAAAAGTTCGCTCATCCAGTGTTGTCAATTTGTTTTTAAATGGATTGGTCTTAAATAAAAGTTCATATAGTCCAGGAGTTTCAGTAATTTTTTCTCATTTAATATAAATATCCGGTCCGTTAAATTCAAGCCGAGAATTACCGAAAGTTAGATGATCGGTGGTTAAATCATGTTTTAAGTATGTGCAACCGTACTCGTTTTCCGTATCAGTTATAAATCCTTTCACATATTCTCTAGGTAACGGATCATGCACTGTTTTTAAATAACGGCACTGTATTTCCAAATAACGGCACCGTTTTTCAAATAACAGCACTGTATTTCCAAATAACGGCACTGTTTTTCCAAATAACAGCACTGTTTTTCCAAATAACAGCACTGTATTTCCAAATAACAGCACTGTTTTTTAAATAACGGCACTGTATTTCCAAATAACAGCACCATTTTAAAAATAACGGCACTGTATTTCCAAATAAAAGCACTGTTTTTCAAATAACGGCACTGTATTTCCAAATAACAGCACTGTATTTCCAAATATGGCACTTTATTTCCAAATAACAAGGATCCCCTGTTTTTCTAAGTAACCTTTTAAGCTCTGGGTACGTGTTATCGTAATGACTAGTTGGAGCTCAATGACTGTAAAGTATAAAGCAGCACGTACTTATTACTTTACATTTCTATCTGACAGTTAGTATTACTAAAGGTTTTGTACTGTGCAGTCATGCAGAAGTTTAAAAAGAAATCTCACAAGAACATCACTGCTCGAAGAGGCAAAGGTATTCCTTTCATGACTGCTTTTCACAAAGCGAGGGATGCACTGTATGCTGAAAAACCAAAGGACCTTATATCCGCTGCTGAAGTAGCTTAAAAAGCATTTACTGGTGTGGAAAAAGTTCAACCTATAGGCATTGTGCCTCTCCCCAAAATCGGAGGTTTTCTACCATTTTTAGTACCACTTTTTGCCGGTTTAAGCGCAATTAGCGCTCTTAGCGGAGGAACTGCGGGGATAATAAATGCAGTGAACAATGCTAGGAATGCTGCAGCCAAATTAAAGGAGTCTCAGTGACATAACGAAACAATGAAATCCATAGCTCTTGGGAAAACTGGAAACGGTTTATATTGAGGACCTTACAAGGGTGGTTTAGGTCTATATTTGAAGCCTTATAAATACATATAAATACAGAATATATCTTCAGTCTTAATTGAGCCATCATGCATACCTTTAGTTTAAATGGTAAGAGTTCAATTTTAAAAGCTAATTATACTCCCCCTCTTGATCTGAGGTATGAAACTAGCCAGCATGAACTTGGTCTAATTAGTTTAGAAACTTTTAATGCTATTCCCAATATTGATAAAACCAATAATAAATTTTATGTTAGTGATATTACTTTGGAAATCCCCACTGGATCGTATGAAATAACTGCAATAAATAATTATCCACAGCAAGCAATTCGTGACAAAAATAAAAGCAACAAGAAATTTAATTGTACCCTAAGTCTAAAGGGTAATATTAATACGCTCAAGTGTGAGCTTGAATGTTCTTATACAGTTGACTTTACTAAGAAAAATTCTATTGGAAAGTTGTTAGGATTTCATAATATTTTGCTACAACCCAATATTAAACATGTATCTCAAACCCCTGTAAATATTTTAAAAATTAATGTGATTAAAATCGAGTGTAATGTTGTTACAGGGGCTTATCACAATAATAAGCTTGTTAATACAGTACATGAATTTTCACCATCAGTACCGGCTGGTTTTAAAATAATAGAAATTCCTCAAAATATGATTTATATGCCGGTATCTACTAGAGTTATAGACAACATTGTATTGAAACTGGTCGATCAAGATAGGGAATTGGTTGACTTTAGAGGAGAAGTTATTACTGTAAGAATGCATTTAAGAAAGGCTATATAGGTAATCTATTTTGTCGTGTGTATCAGTATAATACAAACTGCTATACAGAGCAGACGTAGTATGGTTATTAAATATAACACCAAGAAAATTGCTAATTTTAAACAATTGTTAAAAACTAAAAAGAACCTAATAGCAGAAAATAAAGAGTTTCTTGAATCTCTAGACCTAATTGTAAAGAATTCTTAAAATGAGTATTTTAAACGTGACGGACCCCCTGAACTTTGATAACTCTATTACAAAAATTGAGAGATATAGTCATTTGCATACACCAACTCTTTTAAAAATAATGACGAAATTCGCATACCGGTACAACAAACCGATATATACATCTTACCTTGGGCGAGCCATATTTATCTAGAAAGAAGACTTTTAAAAAGAGCTGATGCAGCAGTTTCAAACAGGGCGAAACTTGTAAACAATTTTTTTGGTCACCTTTTTGAAGAAATTCGTCTTGAAATTGGTGGAAAGGTTATTGACTCGATTAGATATCCTGGAATAGCAGCAACCATGAAAGGATATATTTCTTACAATGCTAACGAATTAAATAAATATAAAAATGCTGGTTGGAGTATTGATGATGATTTTACTTGGGATATCGTTGACCCGACCACTGGAAGTTTTAATGTTTGTGTGCCGCTAAGAACCCTACTAGGATTTGCTGAAGACTTTCAAAAAATACTTATAAATGTAAAACACGAATTGGTATTAGTAAGAAGCCCTTCTGACATAAATGCTATTATTAACACGGCTGATGCAGAAAATGTAGGAGTTACTATTGATAAGATTGTTTGGAGGCTACCACATATTACAGTATCTGATGTCGAACGGATAGAGCTTTTAAAACTTATTGAAAATGGAACCGAATTGGATATCGGTTTTAAAAGCTGGGAACTCACAGAACATCCATCAGTTCCAACTGGAAAACAACTTACCTGGAATATAAAAACTTCGGTGCAGGTGGAAAGACCCAGATGGATAATTTTAGGTTTTCAAACAGCCCGAAAGGATAAATCCAACAAAAATAGTAGCTTATTTGATCATTTTAATGTATCAAATGTAAAACTTTATTTTAATTAAGAATTTCATTCGTATGATAATTTAAATTAGGAGATTTCAAGAGGACTAACAGCTACTCTTTATAAAATGTATTCCGAATTTCAAGAGTGCTACTACGAGAAAGAAAACAACCACTTTTTACTCCCAAAAACTTTAAGAAGTATGCGCCCCTAATTGTAATTGATTGTTTAAGATGGAAAGAAATATTAAATTCTGGTATAATTGATGCAAGACTAGAGATTAAAACAAAAGAAAACGTTCCTGCCAACACCAGTGCCTTCTGTTTAATTATTCATGACAAATTTGTTAGATATTCACCATTAATAGGATCTGTAAGACAGATTTAAAAAATATACTTTTCCTTACATAAAGATAATTGTAATTTTAGGTTAAGTATAATTAGTAGAATGTAGTATTGTAATTTTATGTAATGTTAGTAGCAAATTAAATATAAATATTTTTGATTCACCCTGTATATGATGGTAATTTTTAATGAAGTTAAGTAAAAGCCAATGTACATTATGGTTTAATAAATTTGTATACAAAATATTGCTATTTTATTTCAATTTTGAGAGTTGCAAGCTTTGCGCTCTAGAGCTCCAGGGCACAATTATAACAAATAAAACAACCGTACACTATCGCTTTGTTGTTAAATATTATTAGGGAAACAAAATTATTAATGTATTTATTTTACCGGCCTTATTCGCGCTAAGGTTCTGCGTCTGCGCTTTGCTCTTAAGCACCAGACCTAAGCGGAGGGCTTAAGCGCGGGAGGCCTTAATGTCTAACATGTCAGGTTTGGCACATGACGTTTGACAAGTGACAAGTTTGGCCTGGAAATTATTGACGTTAACAACTATTCTTTGGTTAAGTTTTATTCCTTTGGGCGTAATACTAAGGCCACAATGATTAATTTACTATAGGGTTACCGTACTAATCGCGAATTGATATCTCTCAAGTTATTTTTAAACAGCTGTAGCGCCTTTATGGCTAAAGATGGCGCCATGCGGTTTTTGCTATTCGATAGGTATGGCGTTACACTAATTTTAAAAAATTTAAACCGCACTCTGATGACTCATCATCAGAGTTAAATAACGATTTTAGTCGATAGCGCCCGAACGGTATGACTTAAAATTTTCGCGTTTGCGCAAATCAATTTAAGGTCTTAGCACAAGTATCCTACACATAACAGCCATTTACTAGGTCTCGTAATTTTTGACATATGACAGTTGACAGACGTCATTTGATATTTGACAAGTGACATTTGACAGTAATGACCACGCCCTAAATAACGCGTTGCGCAAGATTCCTAAATTTTACATGACGTCAGAGATTTTAAGATAAACGCCTGACCCGGGTCTGGGTGATGCCAAACGCAGTAGCTCTCCCTACTCTAAAAAATCGTCCGGGCTGGATAGCATACCAGCAATGGTCTTAAAAAAATGTGCTACCGAGCTTGGCCCCATCCTAACTCGCCTCTTTCGAATCTCTTATGACACGGGCATTTTTCCGGAAAGTTGGAAAGCTGCACGTGTGCAACCTGTCCCCAAAAAAGGATCCAAAACTCTCCCTTTGAACTATAGACCTATATCTCTTCTTTTTGTTGTTTGTAAAGTAATGGATAAATTCATTAATTCCCAAATCTTAAAGTATCAGGAAAAACATAGGATCTTACATGATAGACAGTATGGATTCCGTCACAGTAGATTCACAGCTGATCTTCTTTTCTTTGTCTCACACAACTGGAACAAGTTCCTTGAGTTTTTTGGTGAATCCCAGATCGTTGCCCTTGAAATATCCAAAGCTTTTGATCAGGTCTGGCATAATGAGCTTCTTAACAAACTTCCTTCTTACGGTCTTTCACCTAAGCTCTGCTCTTGGCTCTCCGGTTTCCTTTCTAATCGACGTATATCAGTTACTGTAGATGGTCATTCTTCCAGCTTCTACCAAATTAATGCTGGGATGCCCCAGGACTTAGTCCTGGCACCCACGCTGTTTCTTCTACACACTAACGATCTTCTCTCTTCCACAATCAATCTAGCGGAGCGATTCCGTAAGTCTATCGTGTCGTTTTATTTTTCATTGGCGTAGAACCAGATCAAACCTGTTAGGTTTCTTTGAGTATGTCACCGGGCACATGAAATCGTATTTTACGACATTTTTTTGTGTTCTCGAACTTTTTAAGTTAATAAAAAAAGTTTTTTTTTAACTTATAAAATTTTTTTTGTTTCCACCGCCATAACTTTGACACTATCAAAGATACCGATTTTTTTTGTGTCAAATTAAAGCTCACACTGTAGCGCTTTTAACCTTATAAACTGTTTGGGCACAATTCGCACTTTTATTCCTCTAAAAATCAAATAAACTAAAAATATATATTTTTTGTATTGAAATTTTCACCAATCGATAAACTTTTTTATTTTTGAAAATATTTTCATACATGCAGCGAAGAAAATATAGCCAAATAATAACAAAAGTTTTTGAAAAAAAATCCAGGTTTCATAGTCTTGACACTCTAGGCATGAAGAAACGAAGAAAGCGTGAAGTTCGGGGTCTCTCTAGCTGAACTGTAAAAAGATGCATAACAGTTGCACTACGGGTTTTTATTTTTATTTTTTAAAAAAGAATATCGGGCAATAATTTTTTTTGGTGTTTTTTATATTAGTACAAAGCATTTTCTATGTTTAGTTTTATGTATGGAAATAAAAATTTATGTGCGACCACAATCAATTTTGTTGACGTCCGAATAAAACAATGAAGACGGAACACGAAATAAGGCGTTTAATGTGTTACAGCCGCATATCAATTTATTTTTCTTGTAAACGTCTTTCTCGAAATACCTTGTATAACATCCGCTTTTGTAAATTTATTTTATCCTAACTATAATTTAAATATAATTAATCGTCTGAATTAATATTAAAACCATTGAAAGTGTGTAAAAAAACCAATGGTAATAAAATCCTGCCTGACTGCTTGTTCTCAAAGCATACTCTTGTACCACGGAAAATAATTAGAACTTCCTAGCATATGCTGAAGCACACCGTATAAAAGGTGTTACTCTATCTATACCAGAGTTTATTTATCTAAAGGGGGTTATGACATCCGCCATATTGAAAAACTCTTCTGTGATGTCAAGTAGGGCCAATTTCGGCCATGTTGGATTTTATGCCTGACAGTGGCGTAGAATTGAGGTAAAAATGAACAACTGCTTTTATTCCGACGAACAAAATTTATACCTCAAAAATATAAATGTAAATTAATTATTTAAATTAAAAATTTAAGCGACAACACGACGATGGCGTACCTTTTCAATGGTACCTACTACATTAAATATTTTAAAAATGAGAAAAAAATTTCCTAATATTACCCAAGTATATTAGGACGTTTATAAAATTTTATAAGCAAGTAAAGAAGTTTTAAATTACTTTTTTTTATCTTGGGACAGTCCGCGAAGGCTGAGGCCTAGTATTAACGCACCGTGGGTGTCTAAAGTGTGGTAAGAGGGAGTTTATTCACAAGAGAATTAAATTCTGCAGGTAGCAGGTTCCATAGTCTTGACACTCTAGGCATGAAGAAACGAAGAAAGCGGGAAGTTCAGGGCCTCTCTAGCTGAACTGTAAAAAGATGCATAATAGTTGCACTACGAGTTGCTCTGTTGGGAGCTACCAGAGAAGGAATTATACTGGCCAACTCCTCTAAGCAGAAGCCGTAAAAATACCTATAGAAGAAAGACATATTCCCTACAGCCCGTCGGTGGGCAAGGGAAGGAAGCTTTTCTGTAAGTGCAGGATCAAAAATGGGCTTTTACAAGGTATCTTGAAGATCTTTGTAAGATTATAAAATATCCAACTCCGAATCAGATACTGGAAGCCATAGAATAATAACTTTTCTTTTTAGGAATTTATGACGGTGTTTTTGTATTACTTCATAAATATATAAACTTGTCTATTAATCCTCAATTTATTATCATTAATTATGGTTCTTTTAAAAACTAGTTATTTATTTACTTACGGACCATAGAGCGTCTTAATATTGCAGAATAATAGCAAGATTTTTCACTTTGGCAATGAAATGAATCATTTTATGCAAAAAAATGTGAATACAGATTTATTGCTACAAAACCAAACTTTATTTGTTTTACAACTACAACACTACAATACATTTACAATTGCAACAATTAGATAAAATACAACTGAAATTTTTTGACATTTTGAAATAGATATGGAAGAAAAGAACACAGTACTTAGTGGTATTATTTAATATTATTTTGTGGTATACTACATTTCACATTGTAAAATATTAAAATTATTCAAACATTAAAATCCTACTTAATACAAACACAAAAATTTCATTTATGGTTTTAGTATTTAGTTTATTTCTATATTAATAATAAAAATAATGATAAACAAATCTTTATTTCCAAAATAAATATAAACATACATAAAATGAAACAGTGTCAAAAAACAAAATAAAAACAAAGCAGCTAATAGTTTACAGTCCTCAAAAAATATTTATTTAAATTATAAGGTTCAATATCTACCAGCACCTTAAACACATTTTTAATTTTTTTACAGTGGCCATTTGTTTTATCCGAATGGGTAAACTATTATAAAGTTGAATGCAAATGTAGTATGCCCCATTTTCGTACATTGTCAATTCTGTGTCTCAGAAAGGTATTGTTTAATGTTCTTGTAATTTAAACAGCTTGAGACTCGCTACCCCTAAATAACGATCTGTTTTTACAGAAAAACAATATACATTCCTATTCTAAACTGCAATGACAAATAGAAGACCATTTTGTTTAAATTTACGTCTGCATGTTTTTTTAATTTAACAATAAGACCAAGAATCTTTCTTTTATTTATTTGGCATAACTTCTAACAGGCATCCATTTACAAGACATTTACCATTATATATAACAATCATTCAGTAAACAAATAAAAACAACACCAAACAATAAATCAAATTTAACTTGGCTCTAATTATTTAGTCGGTAAATTATTTAACAATAAAGTCCTAATCACTTTAGATTATTGTGCGGCACTCATTGCAAATAAATATATCCAGTTGGTCAGAAAGTTGGTTATATTGACTGCACATTGTGTAAATAGGCGATCTTCTTGTTTGGTGTGTTCTTATTCGGTACTCGAAAGTTCACCTTACTTACAAGTTCCTCGCAGTCCACTTCATACTACACAATCTAAACAAAAACTTCTGCAGTGCAAGGTAGGTTTACGTCAGTTAAGTTTTAACTTGTA
The DNA here is from genome assembly GCA_019359885.1 of Listronotus oregonensis. NCBI lineage: Eukaryota > Metazoa > Arthropoda > Insecta > Coleoptera > Curculionidae > Listronotus > Listronotus oregonensis. Next base: position 18,669 of record JAHBCN010004439.1, read on the forward strand.
AAAGGCAAATCTAAAAAATATAAATTATATTTCAAAACATGTTTTTTTCAATATAATATACCAAGTTATTGGTAGATAAGTATCCAAAAAAATTAAATACAATTAAAGATTGTAACTAACCGCAAACTTAATAAATGTACAAAAAAAAAGAAAAAATATTAAATAAACATTCTGAAGGTACATTTATGCTATACCTAAAGTTGATCAGTTCCAGGTATAAGCAACTCAATATTGACATCAATTATTTACTTTTTTGACAACAAATTACTATAAATAAAATCACACAAAAATGTCAATTTACTTACTAATAACTGTGTAACTACATCCAGAGTTGTGAAGAATCACTGGTGGATTTAAAAACTGTGTCTGTGTTATCCGAGGTATAATAATGCAAACTAAATGGAACTGCTACAATAAAAAAAATATATGTTAGTAATAGCAGCATTTAGGTATATATCATATTTTTCAGCTTACCTTCTTTTATTAGTCGCCTTTTTCCTTTTTGATCGGGATCTCATAATTACATGCTTTGCAATTTTTTCTGGAACAGACATATAAAAATCGTCTTTTTAACATGCTCCGAGCAAATAAATCCTTATGGGAAACACAACTTTTTGGTCTATTGTCCACTAAGGACTAATTAAAACTACCCGACTAAACACTACCAAAAACAATATAGTAAAAACAGTCAAAACCACGAAAATATCAATTCTGTACACCAATATTTGCAACTGCAAAAATAACACCATATAAAAGCTTCGACTTGTGGCACGACTCTATCCATAGCTGAGAATGCTAGTAACTTTTAGAGTTACCCGACAGGGCCGCCAACCTAAACCGTTCTTTTCACGTCTTGGACTTTTGCTATCCTCATTCTTGCCTATGTTATAACCCCTTTAGATTAATAAACTCTGGTCTATACCTATTTATAATGGTAACTAAACTTTACGGTGCCTAGTTTAATTCCAATGGGTTAACAAGTTAAAAAAGATAGTCTTAAAAAGGAACTCAATAGGTACCTGGTGTCCAGATATCAAGTATGTTTTAAAGATTCAATTATTTAACAAAATCTTTAAAAAACTGTTTACGAAAGTTACAAAAATATATCGCTAAATATAACGTAATAATACATAAACCTGCTTTATTGCAGCTTTTTCCACTAAGATCCATTTCGCTCTCTTTGACAACTAAGTATTCTCCAGGTCCACCTTGTATCTCAGGATACTGATTTTTATCCACATCTCGTCCATTGATTTCAGGTATTAATAATCTATGCATCTTACAGTCCAAAGCAAATTCGCTTTCAATTTGTTTATTAACCATATAATATGCCAAGATATTTCCTAAAAATAACAAATATTTGGGAAGTTGTTTAATTTAAAAATAGATTTTACTAATCAAAATACAAAATTGTTCAAATTAGCAAGATGAGTAGCATTTTTTACGTCCTTAAAGACTGAAGAATTCAAAAAACAATTAACCGTCGTATTTTCGAGTCTGGAAGTAAAATAATATTTTTCCATTGGAAAGTCCTCTACAGGGTGTCCCATTTTCAATACTTTTATAGGGTATCTCCGTAATTGTTAGTGCTATCAAAAAATTATATAGGCGTCATGTGCTCTTTTTGTGTCCAATTTAAAATGGTAAGATCAAAATTTTAGATACAGAAAAATGTTTTAGACAAAAGTTTCTTTATAATAATTGTTGAATATTCTGCCGTTACGTTAAGTATACGGGGTCAGGTAGGTCCTAACCCCATTTTTTGAAACACCCTCATCTAAAAAGAAACCGTTTTTTTTTTTTGAAAAATATATCACATCATGGATGATATAGGTTTTCTATTCGATTTATTTAGACTTTATTACTATAAACCACAGTAGCCTATAAAACAAAAGCTAATATCCTAGAAACATTGTAGCTAAAAAACATTACACTATAAATTTTAACATACAAATAGTGGGATAAATACTTTACATAAGAAACTAAATTAAAAAAGATAGAAATTTTAAAGCGAAATAAAAGATTGATAGTGAGATGTTTGATAGCCCCTCTGTTGTTTTCAATGAACTCTAAGTGTTGATATTAAATGTTACACTTATTTTATTGGTAGCTGTTTACACAATTAGGGGTATTATAAAAATATAGTAAATTGCTCGTCACTCTCTTTTACTAAAATAAATCTATTTTTTTTATTAATAATTTAATTTTTATTTTAATCTTATTTCGAAATAACTAGGCCTAATTAATTATTGGATTTTTTCGGGGGTAATATCCCTAGTGCATTTAATTTTTCCGAACAAAATTCGGAAAAACGAGTTTTTAAGTAATTTGTTTTAACAAATAGCATGAGCGAGAGTGGTTTTAAAAATCCGAATCGAAGAATTAGATGGACGAGGAATATTTGGTAAGATTATTTCCTGAGTTAAATAAACATTTTATTCTAATACAACATTTTTTTTATTAAAACAATAAGAACAATAATTAATAAGAACAATATAACTTTCAAGCTAGGAAAGGTAATTACTTCAAACTCATTTTAAATTACAATTAATTTAAAAATTACAATTATTGTAGGTTACAGGAGTATTGTTAGCCATATCGGTTAAATTGTTTTTAACTATGTTTGTAGTAGCACTATTCTGTATGTTGCTGTGAGGAGTGTCAAACGATTGATGGTGTTGGCTCGAAGAAGTGTCTATTTTCAGTCTTTTTAAGGGAGCTTCGAAGCTTGTAGATGGTACATTATTTTGGACGGTTCTTAAGGCAGTGATGATATTTGAATGATGCTGACTGTCCATTTGTAGATACGGTTGGATAGACGCAGCTTTAGAATGTCCTGTGATTTTGATGAGTTGCTGCTCGCCTACACCGGGCTTTGCTAGATTAGTAACAGCAGTTGATCGCATAGAATGGTTAGATATTTTAACTTCTGTCGTGTTCATACCTGTTTTTTGGGCTGCGTCTTTTGTCCATTTTGACAGTTCATTTCTTCCAACAGGAATGTTTTTAAACCATCCAGTGCTACGATTGGATTGCCATGCTGAATTTGGTGTCAAAAACAATCTATTTGTTCGTTTGTTTAACAGGGATTTGTACAAACGTACCGGACAAAACTCAGGGTTTTTTGAATTAGGAACAAGCCACTTGCTATCGCACAGATTTTTTGCACCACCTTGTGCAGTTTTGCTGAAGACTGTGTTATACTCGATCCTTCCTGAAACAAGGGATACATAATTTGACTTAAATGTCAAAATATATTTTGTAGTGTGATTTTATAGTAGATGTATGTAACTTTTAATTTTTTTGGAAAAGCAAAAGGAATTTTAGTGGTTATATATCGTTTTTCATTTTTTTTTTACAAAAATTGACAGGTAGCAAATTTTGGATGCTAAAAAAATGACAAAACGTGATTTATACAAGGTACTGCAAAAAATACATTAAAAAATTGCGAAAACAGATTTTACGCCAAGATTAAAAGTATGCGCACATATTTTGTTTTGATATAAGCGTTTTTTCTGCCAAGTTACCATAAATATTTACAGATTTTGTTGCAAAATTAAAAAGCAATACCTCACCTGTTTTGATTCCATAATTATTAATTTCTTTTTTAAAATGTTCTGTTAAGCAACGAGCCGCTTTTTCGCCCCTCCAAGCAAGCTCAACTGCTGCAATAAAGTAAAATTTATGCTGCAACCCGGTGGGGGTTGTCTCATCCCATAAGGACACCATCTTGTAGTAGTCGTCCATATTTAAAGAAGCTGAACTTGTTTTCCTTTTTTCTTCATGTTTCTAGAGACTTCTCCTTTTCGCATTTCGAGCGTCTCTAGCTGGCTTAAAGGTAATGTCGTGGAATGGGTCGAACACGATATTAAATTCTTGAAAATATTTTTCCTGCAGTTTTTTGGCAACGATATTCCACATTACTTTAACACACAGTTCTTTGTAGTCTTCCCCATTAGCTTTACGCATGTTCTATGCCCAGTCCTTGAGGATTAAATTTAGCTCGCCTGTAGTTGTTGTCTGGAGTAATTGGTAATTTTTTGCTTGGCAAAATTCCATAAATTGCTTCCAAATCGATGCGTGAGTTTTCTGAGTATTTAGTGGAACACTATTTTCAACAGCTGCATTAATTTTACTTTCGGAAACATTTCCAAACCGATTCATTTTGAGTTTCAGTTGAAAAATTAATAAATTCGTAAGCGTCGTTTGTAATCTTTGTAGTTGGTAACGGTACATAGCAACACAGCATAGAAACCATCAAGTTTGTTTTTACAGACAATATCAAACTTGCATGAATTTTTTTCGATTTTTTTGTCCGGAAAAACTGCTGACAGCTAAGTTGACAGTTTTTAAGTAATTTTTCCATTTAAAATTAATATTGACATACCAATTCTTTATAGCGATTGGTTAAAATTAATAGGAAGGAAATAATCACTGTAATACAAACTCTTGGTGCTTTTTCTATTTTTAGTTTGATTTGCTAAAAAAGCGTGTTTTTTTTTTAACACTAATTTATTATTACTATAGACTACAGCAATAAACCAAAAAGCGTTTATAGTGGCGTAAATTATGTTCTAAATGCTTAGAACTGTTAGTATTTGGCTATCTTCGGTACGGATATTTTCTCTCTCTCTCTCTCTCTCCCGGAAAAATATTTTCACTTTGAATGTAACATTTAAACATATCGGCATTTTTAAAATCTTTAAAAAACATCTTTCTGAAAACTGAAAGTTACCTTTTAAGTATCGGTAAGCTGCGCAAAAAAATCTGAACATGAAAGTGAGATTTATATTCATTGTTATTTTTCTTTTAAAAAATCTATTTTTTAGTTTACAACAGGGGCGAGGCGTAATATTTAGTCCAAGTTATCTCCACAAATTATGAATATGTGTGGATCTATTAATTGATCCTATGAGCATCTTTGGAATTAAAAACGCGATGTTGGCAGCACTGTTGAGACCCGAAGCTTTCCGACAAAAACCGAAAGATTCCGACCGCCGGGGATTCTCTTAATCTGGCGATTTTTTTGCTATGTTGACAGCATGCCTAGGAAAGTGTAGAATGGGGGGACGATTTTATTTTGCTACATAAAAAAAATAATAAAATTTCAGTCTTAACATAAATTAAGAAAGACGTAAAAACAGAACGATAGACAATCCAAGTTACACCGACTTGCCAATTCACCGCCGATCTTGCAAATTCAATATTAAATACGATATTTGCACGCATTGCTTCATCGAAAATATCCACTATATAAGGAACACGAAAGCCCTGTAATCATCAGCTTGTAGAATTCATTAACTATTTCGGGTCTTTCGAGTTCCATATTTAGTGGATATTTTTGATCAAACATTGCGGGCCCAGCGAAGCAAGATCTGCATACCTTATAACAATATCATAAAGAAAACTATTACAACTTGGCAACAGGTCAACATTTTTAGAATTTCGAGTTGAATTCGGACTTAAACGTTTTACCTACTTTTTATTGAACAATAAGGTTTTTTCCGTATTTTTTGAGTGTTTTTTTTTTTTAATATTAAAATAGTATAAGTTTTTTAAATATGTTTTCGTGCAAATGACAGAATTTAAAGAAATATGTCGTAAAATGTTATTGAAAAATTTAATTATTATTCTTTTAAAATACTATAAGAGGCGGCCAAAAAAACAACTTCTGATTTATGTTTAACAATCGGAAAGTAGGGAGTGTGCAAAAATAGTGCATTTTCCAATTATCCGAATAATTACTAATATTGTTTATTTGCCTTTTAAAACTCTGAATACCATACGCGAAAAAACGTTTGTTAAAGTTGCACATATCTCTGCAGCATCCAAAGTGGTTATTTCAGGATTTCGTTCCCGAATCCCATGGTAAAATTTTTTAAACATTATTCGTTCTTTTAACGTTAGCTGAATTCTTTTGTAGGCGAATTACTAGTTAAAGGTTGGTTAATATTCATAGTTTACTGAATTAAAAGCACTTAACAACACTAAATCTTTATATACAATTATATACACTAAATAAGATAAACTATAATAAAATTGGCACAAAACAATATCTATATACTACGAAAACTAGAAATTTACAATATTTAGAAAATACCCTGTATAGAAATTAAAATTTAAACTTACTAAATTTGTCTATAATCAATAATAACTAAATAAAATCATCGAACAGCACGAAAACCCTATCGATACGCTTATTTTCAAATCTGTTCAAGTTGTAAACTAAGAAATGTGTGTTGCCACATTATTGCCTTCTTGATAACAATATTTTCAATTCATATTGGCGTGCTATTTTAAATGCGATCGCTGGCTGGTAACTTAATCTCGCGAATTATGACAACGTGGCGATGAAACTTTAGGCCGGTTCACTGTTATTTGAGCGGAAAAGTATATCATAGGCTTAAACATTATTTACTGGTGTTAGATTTTTATTCAGCCGCTTCGTCGGTTGGGTGGCCGATATTAAAAGAGTCACTGACAAAAATTATGGACTTTAGATATAGAGTAAGAAAGAGAAGTTTGGTGTTAATCATTGGTGGGATAATAATAAAACTTTGGTAATTGTCATTTCTTTCGGAAGTTCAAAAAGAGATTTATAATTTTTTTCAAGAATGTTTCATTAATTGCCTTATTTGGGGTTTTATATTAACTAAAAGTATTCACATAAAACAAAACCTAATTATATATCCCCCTACATGGTTTTATTAATTTTTGGATATAAAGATAAAAAAAAACGGCAAAAATTGTAGTTTCAGCTCAATTATATATAGAAAGTTGGGTATCATTAACAAGGTAATTTAATTTGCAGTCGACTGGTAAAGAAAAAGATGGGATGTTCTATAAAAAAAAAACCTAAGTTTGTGCAATAACTCGGAAAGCTTATCTGATCAAAAAAAAAAAAAAAACAGTACGCCACTGAAATCTACATAAAAGCTTACAAAATATTGCTCTTTAAAAGTTTTTCTCTATCTCTAGTAAAAACCGATACACAGGACCCACCTAAAACGGAAAAAAAATCAAAAACGCCCTGTAACCAAAAAATGAATCAAGTTAGCTTTGAAATTTTAACTCATTTAAATTTGTTTCGTCTCATAAATGTACAAACAAAATTGCTCCCTCTCTTTCAGTTCTCTCAATACCCCGCAAATGCCACCGAAATCCGCCACCCTGTACAAATAGGAGGCACAAATTACCCAAATACTAGACGTCTCTTATCATAAATAAAATGTATTTATATGTTTAGCAAAAAAGTAGGATCTAAAATAAAAATTATTTTTAGTAAAGTAAATTTTCAACAAATATACCCTATACTGATACTGAAAGAGTAGAAGATGTTTTGTTTTATCTGCTAAATTCAAAAAGTTTACACTAATTTTAATTTTTCTGTTTGTTTAGTTCAAATAATGTTAAATTAACTTTAAATTTTACAACACTCGAACACTTAATTATCACAAGCTCCGTGATTTTTTCGCAATATATCTATAAAAATATAAAAACATATAACATAAATAAAAAATGGAGGTTAAATTATACATTGCTCAGAGTAACTCTCTGTATTTGCAATCTTTACTTGCAGGAAAAAGATCTGACTTGAAAACACCCTAGAGTTTTTAAAACTACGTGTGTAGATTTACTCTTTTCTGTCTATAATGAATAAAAGAACAAAGAAGGAAGTATAAGAGCAATTTAAGAACGCAGTAAATGAACTTTCATCTGTTACAAAAACGTCATGTGACAAAGACAAAATAAATATTTTTAATCATTTCAATAACTTTGCTTTTCTGCCAATATATTACCATCATCGCTAACATATCGTGGACTTGGTGTTCCAACAAAGATGGAACCAGAGCAAGTTACTTCCCTCCAATTAATTTTTCCTCCTTTGATTCCAATCTTTTCAAAAATTTGGATTGCCAGAGAGTGGTCAATATCAGGATGGGCAATTTTGTATATTGAATACCAAACATCAGAAAATTCCATACAATGAGTACTGTCGTGGTATGTGTCCGGATTGGCATTTTGCGGAGTGTTCGTATCATCACAATCTTGACCACCTCGTTTCTGAATGTATTTTTTTGTATGATCTAAAAAAATAAATATGTGAATATCAGCATCATCCTAAATATTTAACAAAAATTTTGAGAGTGATGAAATTATACATAATTTGCAAGTATAGTTATTTTGCTGAAGTCTTTAAATATTAAATTTAGAATTTGATATAATTTTTTTCAACAGCTTGTCTTTTTATTTTTGATACCTACTTACCATCTCCTAACCATATGAATAAGATCTTAACAAATAACTACCCGAAATTTCAAGCGTTATCTATAAAAAGATAACATGTCCACACGGTATAAGATAACGTATGCTACGATCTACATGCATAAACCTTCTAAAGGCGGCACTGCCGCTCGACAGTGCAAACTAGAATTCCACTCATAATTCAAAACCACTGGATCTTTTTTTTACTTCCAACACTGAACTCTACCAAGCACCATTAACCGCTCCCCTTAGTCGCTCAGATCATGCCTTGGTCACTGTATCATACTCTTCAGATTCTGAGGCAACTGAATGCATGCCGCCACGCACTGTCTGGCACTAAAATGCGACCGGCTGGGATGGTCTACGAGATTTATTTGCCACCTACCCTTGGAATCCTACCTGCTTTTCCATTTACGATCTTCCGAAATTTTTAAACAACTTACCAAAAGAATTTAACTGGACATTCAGACCTATATTCCTTATACAAAAAATACCCCAAATTTATAAATCACAAACCGTGGTATTTTAAATCGTGTGACAAAGCCAGACTTTTAAAAATCCAACCTTACAAAAAGTTTTTTTAAAATCCTAGTCCCGAAAATCACGAGGTAAGCATCGAAGCAAGAAATCAATATTATCAAACTACCTTGGGAGCCAAAAACTGTTTAGAAAATCGGTTAAAAAATAAAGTGTTCCTTTGCTTAAATGGCGGTAAATCTTTCTGGTAATTTGTTCCTGTTCCTCATAAAATGTCCGACTTCATCTTTAAAGTCAAACAGATCATCCTTTCTTCCCTTAACATAAAATAAAAAATTCTCTGGGCTAGATTACATACCAGCTCTTGATATATTCAAACCTTTTGACCAGATCTGGCATGTATGGCTCGTTAACAAGCTTTCTTCCCACGGTCTTCAAGCTTTGTTCTTGGCTCTTCAGTTTTCTTTCTAATCAATGTATTTCGGTTATTGTAAATGGTTATTTTTCCAGCTTTTACCAAATTAATTCTGGGGTGCCCTAGGACTTAGTACTGATACCAAAGCTGTTTCTTGTTTCTTCTTCACAATAACGACCTTTTCTCATCCACAAACAATTAAATTCATAGATTTGCTGACGATATTACCTTCCACTCAAATTTTTAATTTCTCAAGCCAGCCTCTAAGCCTGATTTAAAAAACAAGCGCAGGAACATACAGATGTCTCTTTCACAATACCTTAACTTGATCTTGGATTAGGACTCCAAAAATCTTGTCCAGTTTATTGCCTCCAAAACACAGTCACTTCGCTGTCGCAAAAAAAAGTCAGCGAGTGTTCATCCTTTACACATGAGCGTCCAACTTTTGCACAACAAAGAGTCATTCAATTACAGTCTCAGTAGCTTTAAAAAGCTTGAATTTCTTTGAGCCAGATAGTATTTATCCCCTTCTAGTATGTATACCTACACTTTACGGGTCCCAAATGAGACCCTCTTTAGAATTTTTTCTCTTGTCTAGAAAATTGCGTCTCCTACAACTCTTAGCAATCTTGATACCATTAAAAAAAAACTGTTTGTTTTACTAATGATCTCCCGTTAACAGGAGGGCTTCTTCTCTTGCCCACCGACGGAGATCTGTGACTCTTTTATAGGTATTTTTCGGCTTCTGCTCCAAGGAGTTGGGCCTTAAAAATTTCTTTTATGCATTATTTTACGGTCCAACTTGAGAATCCCACTTTTTTCGTTCCTTCATTTCGAGAGTATTCAAACTGTAAAACCTGCTACCCGCACCGCACCCGTTCTTCTCGAAATCTCTAAATATTTAAGTCCGATGTAAGTAAACTTCCACCCACGGTGCGTTACCACTTAAGACACCCAGGGTGCGTTAATACTTAGGCCTTTATCCTTCGTGTAATGTCCTTAGATAAAAAAAGAACAAGCTTGCAAGAGAGAAAGGAAAATACCTCACTAGCCTTTCCTTCTCACTCCAAAATGCTTATTGGTCAGTGGGCAGTGTATATATCTCGCTCTGCGTGCTGATTCACCAGCCCCTTACCGTCAACCAATAAGCGGGTTGGAGCGAAGAAGAAAAGTTATTGAGCGATTCTTCTTTCTCTCTCGCACGTTTGTTTTCACTGCCGAGCGGCAGGGCTGCTTCAAGCAGATATATGCTTGAAAGCTACGATAACAATAATAATTTCTGAGACGTACTCTTTATTTTCAAACCTCGAGCATATACTAACCTGGAGGGATAAAGCAAAGCGCTGAAAGTGTGGTCGCATTAGAAAGAAAAAGCAACAGTTATCGTCGTTGCTATCTCTCCCACACAGCATACCTGATTATTTGAATCGGCGAATCAGGTATGCTGTGTGATATAAATATTAACGGCGATAACTGTTGCTTTCTCTTTCTAATGCGAGCACACTTTCAGCGCTTTGCTTTATCCCTCCAGCTTAAGTATAGGCTGGAAGTTTTTAAACGTACTCTTTTTTACTGAACCGAACGTACTCTCACAAATCTTAGGTCTTCTGATAAGAGATGGCGCTTTTTGAAGGATGTTTCATGTATTCAAAAACATTTTGAATTTGTAACCGGAAATAGCTAATACAAAGACGTAACAAGAACAATTTGCATCTTTAATATTAAGGGTTTAGAAATATAAAAGTGTGACCTTTGGCCCGCAAATACTCTGAGAAAACCGTTACGGTGGCATAATAAAGCGCTCTACACTGAGAAAAATATGTGTTACAATAATAATTTAAAAGAAAAAAAATTTATATATAATTATAAAATAAAAAATAAATACTTTTTGCCTCTAGCTTGGCACCCACAACTTGCTTGACAACCTTTTGAACATTTACAAGCAATCTAGCTAGCTAGTAGGAATAGACCAGGCTAACCTATATTTTGTAGACTTTCAACCTCATTTAAGTGGAATTAATTAAACTTTTTTTATTGCTATACTTAAAAAATATTATTAAAATAGCGTTACAAAACAACTTTTAAATAAAAATTTTTGGTTAAAAAAAATATTCTGATACAAAAAATTGGAAAAACATGATGAAAGATCGTAAAATGAAAAAATATCATATCCATGTCAAATATTGAAAAAAAATTCTAGCTACGCTTTTCTTAAAGGTTTTGACCTCAGTTTTTTTTTTGTAAAACTGTTTTTCCCCAGAACAAAGTTGATGACAAAAATCGGAAGAAAAGAAAAGGAATGCATTTTTCATTGCATTTATTTTGCAACAAAAGGGTTTTTTAAATTTAAAAAGGTGTCATTTCGATTGGTAATGTTATTCTACATTTACAAAAAGCATTTTTCTTTAAAATGCTCAAATTTCGAGATAATTTTTATAATTAAAATGATGACAAATTAACTCCGTTCTAAAAAAAGCGCAAGATTGAATTTAATAGCACTTTGTATTTTTTTATACTTTTTTAACCAAGAACCATAATCAATCAAAGTAATAGCACAAATTACGCGCGAAAGCGCGCTAATAAAAGTGATGCGATTTCGGTGACCTTGTAAATAGGGTAAAGATTTACCGCACCAATGCGAGTCTACGCTTTACTTTGATGTCCGGTTTAGATGTTCTGCGCCATTGCATTACGAAGTATAGGAAAATGGAGAAATAAAATAAGAATAAATAATAATGCTATAAAACTATATATTTATTCAATAAAAATCCATATTTTATCACAAATGGGACAGAATTTTTATTTTTCTATTTGTTTTATCTGCTTTCTTTGAACTACATAATCTCGGTTAACAAATTTTATAGTGTAAAATATTTTTAGTCTTATAAATAATTTTATTATAAACTCTTGGGGGAACTCGTCGCATTGGTGCATAAATTCTACAGTTTTCATTTTTCAAGGAACGTACTTGAAATTCCTTCCTTCGTACAAAGTTTGGCAAATAACGTTAAAAATATATTTTCTAATTTATAAATAAAGTGGACAAACCTCTCATTTGGCGATTTTAAACTGCCATAGATATCACTTTCATTAGTATACGCTTTAAACTGCAAAAATAATTTGGTGGTGTCTACAATATCGGACTGTTTTGCAAATTGTAAAGAAATAGCACAATGATAAATTTTAACAGCCTTAATAATTAAGTAGCCACAGACATAGGTAAATGCATTTTGCGTTGGCAAGTTTACGTTTCTGTAATCATAATCGGGCAGTTATTGCATTAATTTTATTTGCTGGGGTAATAGTTTTCTGGAAATAGTACTTTTTGAGCTTTTTAATTGTTCTAAAAGAACACCCAAGTCGTCGTCACAATTCATATGCGCTGAATGTAAAAAACTTTGACAAAAAAGTTTTCTAAAAGCCCGTTGAAATTCTATAGGAGTTGGATTGACGGAATTCCCTTGTTGTTGTCTTGCACTGCCGAAATAATATTCGAGACAGTCTTGATTAATTCTTCTTGTTTAATAAAGCTAGAATCGCTTTATTGTTATCATCCAGCGGGTACGAAATCGACATTTAGAGGTTATGTCCTGGCCATTTTTATTATATATTTTTAAGTTATGTAGAAATAACCACATTTCATTTAAATGGGTTATTTGAAAACCTAAGCCTTTAAATCCAGTTTTGTACTGGTTTGGATGATTAATATCTACGGAATTTAATACATCAAACAACTTATCAATTTTTTCTATAACCTCAATAGTGGCTTTAGCTTTAGCAGGTGGAATCCCCAAACTCATGTGAGTTTGTACTCCACAAGCTACTGTTCTACTAAGGACTTGTACAGATAGCTTAATTTTCATTTTCTAAAGGTTAGCTGGGTAAATATGAGCATCGGTAAGTTTGGGAGCACATCTGTAAGGCGACTTTTTATCTTCGATATAAAAATTTTCAATAAAATTCCCGAATGTGTTTTTATTTTCGAAACAGAATATATTTTGCATTAAATTACTTTTGGTTGCTTTTGCTAAATGGGGAGTATCAAAAAAATACAAAAGATTAAAGTTACCTATGGGAAATTCCAGATTATCTGGGGTAACATTTAATAAATTTGAAAGCTGAATAACCTTGAATATATAATCCTTCATTTGATAATTTATTAATACATTCATTAAGTACAACTCGAATCTCTGGAGCCTTAAGTTGGGTGTTAATAAAAAAGTATGCGATTGGTTGTTTCCAGTTACGAAACAAACCTCTTGCCATAATGACAGCTACATTCTGAGCTACAAGAGAGTCGTTTGTATCATTTCCTATGTCATGTAAACCAATAATTTTGTCTCGGCCAGTATCAAAGTATAAGTTTGACTTGAGGGAAGTCTCATCTATGCAAATATTACCGTATTTGTCTAACTCCGACATTGTTTTTACTTTCAGTTTTAAAGAGTTGAAAATATGTTCATTTTCTATTCCAGGCTTACAAAAATTTACGAAATTTCGGGTCATTAATTCTAAACTACACTTTGTTGGTAATTTTTTTTTTCTAAAAATCTATACTTTTGGGCCCAAAAAGTACAGCGTTAGAGCAAATTTTTTATGATCTTTGTTATACCATCTTGCCTTTTCAACTCTATTTCTCAGTAAAGACTGAACTTTCACAATTTCGGAAAGGGGTTTCTGAGGAATTTGTCGCACAAACTATTGAAGTTCTGCAGCTGTGATAGTTTTCGTTTTTCGATAATAGATTGTTTTTTGGCACATAAAATATTCTTTTTAATAAATTTACTTTATATCTTAGCCTAGTTTTGCGAGGAGTGTTGGAGGTTAAACTTGTTGGTGTTTTTGTCGAAGCAACCGGCGATGATAGAGGAGATTCCATCCTGGAACTGGTCGATGGAGTTTCAACTGTAAATAGATCTAAAAGTAAAAAAAATCCCTTTTTTAAGTGCCCCGGAAGCTTATAAATGAGTTTATATCTGATTTTTGGCGAATTTTTTATTTTTATTTTTACCTGTTAATTTTTTTTTCGGAGTGGTTTTTATCATGAGTAGAGTCAAGGACGGTAGTTGGTTTTTAAAGGGCATCAAGCCGTATACCTAAAATTAGTAAGGGGATTTTTACAGTTAGGAAAAAATATTGGTTAGTAAAGAAGCAAAATATGATTAGGTACTTACGTGATAATACAGTGATCTTTTTGGGGGGCTCAACAAAAAAAGTATCTTCGTGACTTCTTTTTGATGGGCCGCAAAACAGTGTTGGAACTGCATTATCATAAAGACGCTTTAAGCCAGCTGTAGTTTTATACACAAATTTACTTTTAAAGTGATTTTCGCACAATTTATAATTCGTGGGATTCTTCTGCAGAAGATCTTCTCTTCCACCAGATTTGAGCCAAATTTCTGATCTGGAAGTAAACACAACAAGAAACATTTTGGGTCTATTGACAATAAACTCAAATGCGATTCCGCACTAGGAAACTTACTTTAAAAATATCGAAAATTTGATTTATATATTTGTCGAAAACATTTTATATTTTTAACTAAACCTCTGTATTCTGGTACTTATATTTTACTGTATTTGTACGAAAATTTAGCTCAGAAATTCCAACCGCTTGTAAGTAAAAAGGCTATGATAAACAGGCATCGACTTCATTTTATAAAATGTGACCCGTTTATCAAATTTGTAGAAGATGCCAATTTTTAATTATAGGAAACAGTATTATTAAATACATACCTTACTTCATCCTTTGGAAATCTAAATGGCGATGTTTTCCCACCACTTCTTTCAGAGCAGTGCAAATAAACACATTTAAATCCAGGCATTTTCAAAATACACAAGTACAAACAATAATAATCACAAAATACTGAATGACTCGAAATAGTTTTCAATATGCCGATAGACTAAAGAACATAAAAGCGCGCACTAAAATCAAAAATTGTTCAGGAAACACGAAACTAACTAAGAGCAGTCATACACTGGACTGCGTACTAGACCGAGAGGTGGCCTGCATCCAGGAAGGAGGCGTGTCGATAAAATGGTTCAGTTGCCGTCGCTTTCGTTATCTTTCGCATCTGCTATTTGTGGTAATTTGTGGTAATAGTTAATAGCCTAATTTTTGGCTCCTCCTTATCTTTAAGCTGGGTCTTAAAACTTCGAAAAGTCCTTACGAATTCAAACGTGTTGATATGGTATTTGGCTTGGTTTGTGTGGGCTTGCTTGCACTTGCAACTAAATTCTAAAGCAGGTATCTTTAAAGTTTGGATGACAATGCGTTGTTAGCTAAGTGACGTTATTCTACATTCAATATGAAGAACCGCCCAAGATGGCGGACTAGTTATTTTTTATGCATTTTCATAATTTTCTGAAAAGAACACGAAAAATAAAATCACGTCGTTGTAAATCCAATATGCGAACTCCCATTTAAAAACTAAAAAATAAATAAATAAATAGTTGGTAAAAAGCATTTTTAAAAACTAGCTTTTATTTACATGTAGCAAAAAAAAATCTTTAAATTATATCAAACCCATAAATTTACTATATTACACAATTTATTTGATATAAAAATTTTTCGACAAGCGTTTATATCATATAAATTAGGTAATATAGTAAATTTATGGGTTTTTTCTTTTTAGTACATGTAAATAAAAGCTTGTTTGTAAAAATATTTTGTAACTATTGATTTATTTGGCACAAATCAAAGCAAGTTTCTGGTAAGCGTTTGCGCAGCGTCTAGACGCGAACTTAGTAACTGTGCTTAACCAGTCATGTGTAACACTCTTAAGCCGGGATTCAACGGCGCGTGGAGTGGCAGTTCTCGCGCCAAACTTGCCAGTTCACGCGCCGTCGGATAGGGCAGGCTTGGCGATCTTGGTCGGCGCGGTGAGTCCCGTCATATGTCGGTAATCAACACGGTTCAAAGGAGCTCGACGCTGGCGCGCACTGCATACCGCTCAACGACGCGGCTATGCGCGTTATACTGTCAGTGCCGTAGTACTTTCACTATGGAGTGGTCGAATGAAGTGATGTTAAAATTTTTATCCCTTTATGAAGCCGAGTCAATTATTTGAAACCCACGGAATCCATACCATAAAAATAGGAATCTAATTCATGATCCTGAAAGCGAATTAAAAAGCAAATGAGTGTAAAATATTCAATAACAGAACTGTGTTGCAGAATGTTCTCGATTTTTGTACAAAGAAACTCTTCACCATGTTTTTTGTTTTCGTTTTGTTTATCCTCTTGCCATCCTGTATGTTTCTAACATAAAATAATAGGCTGCATCAGCAACGATACGCGTTCGCTAACGATTTCATTCTTTTGCCGTACAACCGACGTACAACCGTTGCGTGTCTACGTCTGAAACCGCGATCCACCGCGATCCTACATGCGCCGTGGGAACGGCCCGACCACATTTCGACGCGCCAACCTTGACACTCGACAGTCAACCCAGGATTGCCATTCCACGCGCCGTTGAATCCCGGCTTTAGAAGTGTTATATGGTACTAGTTGCTTTTTGGTGTGGATACAGTAACACTGATACTGGTTTCCGTATCACCACAGTGTGTCAGCACATGATAGAATAATCAATTTGTTCCATAAGCACATAGAGCTTCGCGCAGCGCGTTTCAGTAAACCGACTTTTACACTTTAATTATTATATATGGTGTATATTATATTTTTAAACTTAAAATAAAAGAAGCGTTTTTTAACGCAAATACATAAATTGATATTTTTGTCAGTAACTTCTCAAATGAATCTCAAGAATTGGTAAAGTAAGATGCATTAATCTTAATTTGTTTATTAATGTGTTTTAAACCAATAAACAATTAAAGTGTGAACATAGTTTAAAGAATATACAATATATGAGTTGCGTCACTCGTGGCGGCTCTTAAAACGCACCCCTCTTATCCCCGCCTATCCAATATATTCGTACCAGTCTATGGTGTGACGCCGACTGATACGCAGTGCGCCAGAAATTATTTTGATGTAACTGTGTGCTTTGGTATATCGTGTTTCTAAAAAGTTGTTAAATATGTCTGGTAAAAATATTTGTTTAGTGGATAATTGTGAAAGTAGAATAAAAGGCGATTTATCGTTTTTTAGGTGCCCAAAGGACCATATTAATATAAATCATATAGATTAGACTATTTTATTGGTATTTGTATTGAAAATATATTAAACTTTTTAATGTCAAGCTTGGTATAGTGCTTTGGGATTCACCAAGTTCCACAAATTTGCTAATTATACGCCAGAACAAATCAGAACCGCATTAGAGTTTGTGCTAAATATGTCTGGTAAAAATATTTGTTTAGTGGATAATTTGACAAGAGAATAAAGGCGATTATCGTTTTTAGTGCCCAAAGGACCATATTAATATAAATCTATAGATTAGACTATTTTATTGGTATTTGTATTGAAAATATATTAAACTTTTTAATGTCAAGCTTGGTATAGTGCTTTGGGATTCACCAAGTTCCACAAATTTGCTAATTATACGCCAGAACAAATCATAACCGCATTAGAGTTTGTACTTTTTCAAAGATAAGCATTTTTTAACCCTTTTAGGAATCGCATTCATTCATATGCGATTCCATCTGTAGGTTTACCCAGTGAGCCTACTAGAGAGGGTAAATTTTAACATTTGTTCTATTAAAAACTTGAGTAAAATTACCATGTGTACCAGAACTTTCCACTTTGTTAGTTTCTTCATCCCTAGAGTATCCAGACTGTGGAACCTACTACCACCAGAAGTTTTGCCTTCTCCTACAAATCCCCAAGTATTTAGGTCTCGTGTTAATAGACTTCATCTTACCACACTTAAGAAACCCATGGTACGTTGGCCTTCGTGGACTACCTCAAGACAAAAAACAGCTGCAATATTTCATTTTGCACTCCTAATACACAAATAAAAATTGTTGTGCATATCTACACATTTTTCTGGTGACCCATTAATTATCCGTTAAAGTCTGGTCGACCTTTTTAAATGTTTACAATAAATTTCTATTTTGTTTTACATTATACAATAACCCTAGAACTATAAACCCATTTTTTTAACCTTTAAATTACAAACCGGGGTAAACATTTACCTATGAGATTTTTGCTTATAAAATCGTTCTGAAAGCAGTAATCTGACATATGAGTACTCGAAGTTTTTCGTTTTGTTATGCCCAAGAGAATCGTGAGAGCAAATTCAATATTATCAAGATTTAGTTGGTTATAATTGATTTGAATAGCTAAAAGTACTTAAGAACAGCCAAAACGTCATTTAACAGACAAAAATTTATATCTATTCCTCTAAACAACCGATTTTTCAAATTTTCAACGGGATTTCAAAGAGGAAACATATGGCTTTAGAAAAATATATACCATCGTGATGCTTTGCTAAAAAAAGTCTATATATTTGGGACTTTGAAAATTCAAACAAATAAAGAATCCGATTAATGGAAAAAATCAAATAAATATCCATAAAATATTGGTTTTCAAGAATCTATTTTTATTTCTCTTATGGAAAATATTAAAAACAGATCAATTTAACAGATATAAAAATATTTAAATGTGCAGTTACGATTTTACTTATTATGATTTACTTATTAAAATTTACCCGGGGTAAATATTTATCCCGATTTGTAGTTCTAGGATAATTATTAATAGGCAATAGAGACAAAAAAATTAACATTTATTTACTGTGACTTTGGTGACCAGAAACAAATATTATCAACATTATGCTTATATTATCGTAATAATCATTCAAATAATGAAAAAGCTACTCCGCGCTCCCCTACTATCCCGAATAGAGGAAACGCTTAAATAAATTGGTATCGTTTACACAAATATCCCCTGAAAATTTTTTGCCGGTTTGCGATCGGCGAAGACGCCGCACGGTGTCTTTGAGGCCAAAACATCAAAGGTTTATATGCAAGTGATCCAACTTATATATTGTATATTCTTTAAACTATGGTGTGAATAAACAGGATATATCATATACAAAAAGCTTAGTTTGTCACGCGAGTCAAGTGTTTACTGTAGGTTAAACATTACTTTAAAGTAATTATTTTTTAAAATTCTTTAGCTTTTTTAAAAAATTCTCGTCCATCCTCAGCCTGCAGGATGCCAAAGTTGAGGAATTAGCAATTTTAAATGGGTTTATGGGCACAATAATAATTATATTATTGCTGGTGATCATAATTTCAGTAAATGCCGACCTAAAAGTATTTTACCAATATTTTACAATACCATAATCTATAATATTTGCTTAACTTTATTATCGCATTTATTGGTACTTACAATTTTTAGTCTCTTTGACTATTAATTGCCTACCCATCCTAGGAGCTAAGTCGATGTTAACAGGTATAATATTTTGGGCATTTATTGGTACCTCGTTTTCTTTGATTTTACCGCTTTTATCTGGTAATCCATTATGTTCATAATCGTTTTTATTATCCCCAGGTAAATAAGGCATGTCTGGTTCTTTTAACCCGTTATCACTGTTTATTGAGGGATCATTTAGGTTTGGTATATCCAAATTAGCCATGACTTTTTGGGCAATATTTTGATCGTCGATATTTTTTACTTTATTTTCTGATCCTGTTGTAAACGTATTGTCAAGATAATCCAAATTGGAGCCAGGAGCATCTTCTCCCCGGCGATTGTGACAGGAGCAGCAAAATCCAGTGCTGTAGGGTACCTATAAAATAAAAATTATCTAATATAAAAAGTATAAAACATAATTTACTGATACCAATATATATTTTATAACAAAAATATTTTTTTAAAAGTTTATTTTACTGTAAATGTTTCACTTTATACAAATGGTACCGAAAGCAACTATTTTTGGAACGATTTTTTTCACTTTTGGAACGATTTTATTTATTATTATGTAAGTTCACATAGATATTCTAATTACCTTTGAAAAAATGGAAAAAGCTATGTCAAGTGGTTTCTGAGATTTTGAAAATCTTCCATTTTACTACTGACTGACTAACTGACTGACTCACTGACTCATAAAAATTATGGGGCACTTTCCGAGGGAGTAGAAAGTTGAAATTTGGTAGATATATAAGTAGGTTTTAGGAGGCAAGTAAAGGAAACACTGTTTAAAATGCATATTTTTGCATATCTTCTATCTTTATGTGCAACAATGTCCACCCATAACGAAGGTATGAGAGGGGGTAAAACACACAAGACTATTCGTTTGTTAACTTTTACCTAACTAACTCAAGCGCACGCCTAGCTAAATCTCGGTCACAATTTTAGGTGTCACCGTTCACCTTGTTTTCTTATCGATTGAACTTGAAAAAATGATAAAACATCCCATCAAGAACAATTTTAAAACAAGGGCCAAGCTCCTATTTAAAAATCTCGGCGTCCTCCCAAAGTACTGAGATCGAAAATTAGACCACTGTCTACATTTTTTTTCTAAATAAATTACATACCCAACACACCCTTTTTATCGCCAGAATACATAACTGATGCATACCCACCTATTATATGTATTGAATTAAAAGCTCAACACACCTAATAGGTAGGTATAGTCTGTCTCAAAGTATATCGTTATGGCTTTTGACGGACCATACCCCAATAAACCTTTAACGATTTTATTACCTATTGTTATTGGGTAAACCCATTTGTTCATAAGGGCAGGGGTGGGCCAGGTATTTCTTGAGTATTAACCATTAGGCATATAAATATTTTGGCTAATATTTTAGTGGCAGTGTTGAATAACCGTTTTTACTGTGCGTTTCAAAAAAGTTGTTTTACGAGAATATAACTATGTCGCGTCGAAATCATTTGTCATTACATGCAAAACAGGTTGTAAAAAATGTGTATGAAACTTTAATCAGTAGAGGTCTAATTAAACAAGAAGCTTTAAAAGAAACCTGTCTACTTACAAAAACTCCAATATCATCGATAAGGGATATTATTACTAGTGAAGAATTGAACAAAAGAAAAAACGTAGTGATTTTCAATCTCACCGTATAGACAATAGTGATCAGGACCTAATAAGAAAGAAAATATATTGTCTTTATGAAAGCGGATTTATTCCTACATTGGATAAACTGAAAAAGAAGCTAGACGAAGACGAAACCAATATAAATATTAGCCGTGCCACCCTCCATAGAGTTGTTTGTAAAATGGGATTTAATTACCGCAAAATAGACAAAAGACAAGTAGTAATGGAATCGCACAGATTACGCACTTGGAGATTTAATTACCTTCAAGAAATTAAAAGATATACCTAGGTTAGAAAACAGATCCGTAATTTACCTTGATGAAACATGGTTCGATACACACGTCACAGTATCCAAAGGATGGGTTGGTTCCAGGCAAAACCGTCAGACGAAAGCACCTTCAAATAAAGGAAAACGCATTACCATAATACACGCTGGTTCAGAAGACGGATTTGTCCCAAACTGCTTGCTGTTAAGGATTCTAGCTTGGATTATCATAAGGATACAAGTGCAGAACTTTTTGAAACCTGGTTTCAAAATTATCTTTAAAAAAATTTTCAAACAACAGTGTTATTGCCATGGATAACGCAAGCTACCACAGCCGTCTGCTACACAAAGCACCAGCTTCATCAAGTTCAAAAACTGAAATCAAGGAATATTTGTAGAAAATGATATTTATTTTGTCCTAAATTCATATGCAATTAAAAAACAATATGTATGTGATAATTTGGCTGAACAGGCTGGGCATACTGTCTTACGTCTTCCTCCGTATCACTGTATGTTTAACCCCATAGAGCATTTGTGAAACCAAGCAAAATCAAAGATCAGAGCAGAAAATGTTACACCTACTTTAAGTCCCAGTGTTATAAATTTGATAAAAAATGCAATTACTAACATACCAGTTGAGCGCTGGAAAAATTCACTACAGCACATTATAAAAATTATAAAAATTGAGGACTCTTACATTTCTATCGAAAACAACATAAATCCTATTGTAATTAATCTTAATGATGACTCTGATAGTGAAACAGAATTAGATTTAAATATTTAGATTAAAAATGTAATTACGTATAGATATAATTTCTTAATGTTATTTTAAGATTATACTTACCCAAATAAACAATAAATTATAAATCTTTATATTATTAAAGTCCGTCCCTAATGTTCTGTCCTTTAATATCTACCGATCCGCAGTTTTATTGCTGTCGGCAGGTATAATCCATAAATGAAGGCAAGAGCTAACACGGTATACTTTGAGACAGACTATACCTACTCAGTTATACTTATATCCTAGAGACAAGAAGGCTATGCAATTTATTTAGAATAAAGTTGTGAACAAAACTTGGTCTACTTTTAGATCTTAGAACTTAAGGAGACCGAGATTATTGAATTGGCTTTTTTTGCATTAGTGTTTTTGGTGGGATCGGGATTATCTCACCCCATGCAGCATATCGACCAATTACAAAACAAGGCACAGTAAGAGGCAGCGTTGTGGTTGGTCAATAGGCTCGGCTTTTGTCTGAAGAAAGGAGGTAATTGGTGAATACAGGTGTTAAAGTTAATGAATAGTGCTGTGGAAACTGTTGTTTCTAAGACGATTGTGTATACTTCTTTCTAGCTAACGGGAAATCCTTTCTCAGGTCCACTCCAAATATATTTTTTTCAGGCTAGTAAAATGGATAATAAGGGGCATGCAAGCATTACCGTAGCGAGTCATTCAAATGTGAGTTCATTTGGTCGACTTTTTCTAACCCGCCTTTTTAATAAAACGGACCGATGTTTATTTTATATCATAATCACAATATTCTTTTTACTAAATTATTGTTTAAAGTTACCCAAATTGTTTTTTGCGCGTAGGTGGTCTAGCAAGATGTCAATAAATAAATTTTCTTTTTTATGCAAAAACCGCACGTCAAATGGAAAAAAAAATTAAATACCAGATTTGCTCAGAAAGGAATAAGGATTTTAAAAATAATTTTTACCTCAGGAAAAAGTAGACGCCAATCCCGAAACTACGTTTAACCAGTGGCGGCTCCTCCTTAGGTTTGCAGGTTTGCGCAACCCCCAAAAAAGGTTTAAAATAAAATTTTAAAAATATATATATTAATCATTACATAGTTACAGATTTTTTAAAAATTTATTCGAACATCTGTATTTATTGTTTTATTAATGTTGTCTCGAAATAACAGCCAAATTATTAAAAAACTTGACTGCTGTCGCTAAAATATCATTAATTTAATCGCGCGTCGCGTCGCGTCGCATCCTAGAAGCCGATGCCGATGCGGTGGTTGCAATCAAAATGCAAAACCAATTGGATTCATTACGAGTACGCGTAAGTGTACGTGCACACTGGTGACCGAGCCGAGCGATACCGTGCGATGCGAGGAAGACAAAAAATACAATTCTGCGATTTTAAGCAGCCGCGTGCATACCCAACGCGTGTCCGAGCGAGTCCAAGCGAGTCCGAAGGAAGACGATCGGAGCAGAGCGATTAAATCGCAAAATAATTTGTGATTTGAAGCCTATTTAGGTGCGTGTTGCAAAATGGATGTGGAAAAATTTATACAGGAAGTTTATTTGCGAACCCCAATATGGGATCAAAAAAGTCCATCATCCCACAGCCGTGATGTAATTGCGAAATTATGGCAGGAAGTGTCCACAACATGTGGAATTACAGGTAAATATTCTATATTTAACTTTATCGTAGGTTATGTCCTATAATATATATGCAGGAACTACAATACGCATATTTGAAATTTTTGGTCTACATTTAAAGTTAAATATTTCGAAAATCTAACGATAATTAATTGGGGTTTGAAGCATCTTGCAGCCCTTTTTTTCTGCCAGGCGTAGATGGGTTTGCTTTCATGAGTGGGAACTTTATCGCCAACATACAGGGTGATAAACAAAACAGTGCAAATTTTAACACATTGTTGGGCGTTGGCTTTTCTACCCAAGCTTATTTTTCTTTTTTTTTTCTGGGTATTGGAAAAGTCAGTGGGTCAACTGTAAAAAAAGAATTTCTGGAATTCTTTTCGTAAATTGAGTGAATTAGAGAGTCAATTAAACTGACATCTTTGGATTTAGTAACCTTGTATTTTTATTGCAATTATTCTACACCATAATGTTTACCCTATATTGCTAGTACATAACTATTGTCGTTTTTTCTATTTTAAGAAAATACAGAGTAATTATAAAGTAGGTATATTATCAAAAATTGACAGGTTACATTTTTTAGAAAATAGGGACATTTGAAATGTTTATATTTATATCATATTATGCTGAAAGGGCACAGTTCCAGTTGGACTATTAAAATAGCTCATAAACTTGTTTCTGATATCTTGAGCATTTACAGTAGAACTGTTATTTTTTCTGTTCATTGATAAATTGGAATTCAGATCTATCATGTCGGCTTGAAGGCCTTCTCTATCTATTATTGTGTTGTGCAGTACACAAATGCACTTCACAATTGTTTCTGCATTTTCCGGGTTGCATTGTATAGCTTTGAGTAAAATCCGCCATTTCGCCGCAAGAATACCAAATGCACATTCAACTACACAACGGGCCCTCGAAAGTTTATAATTGAATATTCTCTTGGATTCGTTGAGGTGTTGTCGGGGAAAAGACCTTAAAAGGTGTTCTACCAGAGGGTATGCTTTATCACCTAATAATACGAAAGGCAGACGAACATCGGTGCCAGGTAATGGTGATATAAGGCACTATCACGAAATATTCCACCATCTAATTGTTTACCATAGGCTCCAATATCTATAAATATAAATCTACAGTTTGCATCGGCAACTGCCTGCAAAACAATGGAGAAATATTGTTTGTAATTATAATACATCGGTCCACTGTTGCAAGGACATTTAATGCGAATGTGCTTTCCATGAATGCAACCAAAACAATTAGGAAAATTCCATTTCACAAAAAAATCTTTTAACACTTTCTTTAAATCGTCTGTTGAAGGTATAGCCAAATGAATTGAATGTAACTTCTCCCAAATTGCTCAGCTCGTCTCTTTTACTATTCCAGCTATTGTTGAAAACCCCATTCTAAACGAATGCGCTAAAGCTCTGTATGACAGACCGGTGGCTAAAAATCTGAAAATAAGAAATCTTTACCTAATATAATTTTCTTACAACTAAAAATCCCTAACACAAATTTTGCACGACTATGCACACATAAAATAAATATTGGTATTTTTGTTAGATAGAAAATAGTAAATATTTCTGAATGATTTTGGGAAAACTATACATATTATTCTAAAATATTTTTTTTTGTTTACAGTCGATGTCGCCAAGACAAAGTGAAAACATTTAAGAGACAACTTCCGTGCAGAACTAAAAAAAAAAGTGGAAACAAGAAATCTGGGGATGCGGGAGGCAGTCAGGCATGCGAATCATCGTGGGTATGGTTCAAAATGTTGACCTTTTTTAAACATCAAATGACTGGGAGAAAGATGACAAGTAATTTACCTCAACCCGTAGAGGCAACAGAATTGCTTGATGATCAAGAACCGGAAGCAACTACGGATGTTAATCCTGAAAGAGAAGAAAGTCGACAAACGGAGGAGGTTGCACGTGCATACAATGAACAAGAACACGAAACGCCAGGTACAAGCAAATCCATATCTGACAGAAAAACAAAACGAGCGCGTAATACTCCATCATCAGATAGTGCTCTTCTGGATCTTGAAAAAAGGAAAATAAAACTAATAGAAAGTCACCTCCAAAATTCGCAAACATCCGTTCCACAAGACGATTGTCATCACTTTTTAATGAGTCTGCATAAACCGCTCAGCAATTTACCCTTTAACCGTCAAATGTATGTAAATTCCAAGAGCTAATTTATCAGGAAACGACAAACGCGGTAAATGACCAACCCTTCGTGAATAGGTCTACTCAGAATTCAAATTCATATTATAGCACTGGAATTTCGCCGTCTTCTGCTGAATACAGTGACCTACCGTCGATACCTTCGGCTCAGTCTCGTACGTCATTTACGCCTATTTATCACCCAGAAGATATCAATCCATTATCACCGCCAACATCTTCAGCTCAGACTCGCAGATCATTCACACCTATTAATTACTCAGCAGCACATACCAATGATTCATTGCTGTCGTCTTCAGCATATCAGTCCGAATACAACCCATTGTGAACTTTTTTGGCCCAGACTACACATCATAATAATATTTAGAAAGTTGGAAATTCTATATTTTGTTTTTCGTTTGCCGTAATAGGTATTTTGTTTAAAAAATAATAATAATCTTATGTTTAAATTTTCTGCTTTACCTATATTTAACTAACTACTTATAACTACCACAAGTATGTAATAAATACCTTAATGTAATTGCCAGTTTTTCAGTAGGAGTAATAGCTAAACGAAAATTGGTGTTTTGCTTTTGCAAGCGACTCTCTATTTTTCCAAGGATATAGTTAAAAGTACTTAGGTTCATTTGAAAATAGCCATGGAATCTTTTCGCGTCCTCTTTTAATTCCGCAAACAAATGATGGAATTCCCCATACGCTGATCTGCGCAAGTTAATCTCGTGTGACCAGCCTTCTTCTTCTTCTATGGCTCCACAACCGTTCCACGAGCAACGAATTTTCTAATAATAACAGCAAACACGCTGCATCCATTTTAAAAATACGCACAGTGTTCCCTATTGTACAGACAATAAAGAACTAATTTTAAAGAAGCTAGAAAAACAATCGCAAGCGAGTTACAATCTTTGTATGTGCACACTTTCTCGCATCGCTAGGACTCGCTAGGCCTCGCTAAGCTCGGTCTCGCTCGGCTTGGTCACCAGTGTGTACGTACACTAAGTATATGGAGTTGCTTATCTTGGCATTGGGCGCTGAATTTAGTCTCATAAACGGCATGTGGTTTGCAGTCCCACTGCAAACCTTAGGCGTGTTGTTAAATTCATCAGATGGTTTAGCGCTGAAATCTATCGTGACGTCACACTAGATTACCGCTAGTTTAATCCTTGTCCATATACTACTAAAACAACGGCCATCTTTCTTTAGCGCTTTTCCATCGATTAATTTAAAAATGGCTTGATGAAACAGCGATTAGTGCGCACGATTCATCGATGAATTTAACAACACGCCTCTTTATTTATCTCGCAGGCTGATTTACGATTTATTGAAGTATAATTTGTTATTTTGGTTATATGTGTAACATATGTAGCTACTTGTTTGATTTTTATTACAGTTTTTGTATGTCTATTTATTTACATTAAGTTTATTGTGGTTATTTATTTATTTTTTTAAAGAACCATTAGAATTGCAATCCCTTACTTTTTAACCCATGAGCCGCCACTGCGTTTCACAAGAATATTCAGTGTCATATAAAAGTAACCGTATTTTTTTTCTAAAACTTTTGCATCCTATAGTTCAAAAGTTAAGACCAGAGTTTATTAATCAGATAGGGTTATGATATCCGCCATATTGAAAAACAGTTTTGTGACGTCATGTTGGATTTTATGCCGGACAATGGCGTAGAATTGAGAAGGAAACGAAAAACTGCTTTTATACTTACAAAATGTATTGATTCACATCAATATGCATAAGTTATAGTGAAACTATAAATGTATTTCAATTA
This sequence comes from Listronotus oregonensis, assembly GCA_019359885.1. Taxonomy (NCBI): domain Eukaryota; kingdom Metazoa; phylum Arthropoda; class Insecta; order Coleoptera; family Curculionidae; genus Listronotus; species Listronotus oregonensis. Next base: position 46,386 of record JAHBCN010004439.1, read on the forward strand.
TTGAAATTAAAAATTAAGGCGAAAACACGATGATGGCGGCACGTTTCGATGGTACCTACCTACTACATTAAATATTTTAAAAATAAAAAAAAAATAAAACGTTGTAGAAATTACTGATGATGGCTTATTTATTATAATTACGAGTGCCTACTTTATTTTTAAACACACGATATTAAATTAGTAACAGCTTTCTTTTCTTTAATAATACCCATGTATATTAGGACTTTTTATAAAATTCTATGAGACGTAAATAATTTTGTGGTTTTTAATTATTTTTTTTTATCTTGGGACAGTCCACGAAGGCTGAGTCCTAAGTACTAACGTATCGTTGGTGTCTGAAGTGTGGTAAAAGGGAGTTTATTCACAAGATACTTAAATTTTGGAGGAAAAGGGTACAAATTTTATAACTCCATAGTCTGGACACCCTAGGGATTAAGGAACGAACAAAGTGGAAAGTTCGAGACATCTCTAGATGAAATGTAAAAGGATGCACAAAGGTAAGTGGCACCACGTGTTGTTCTGTTGGAAACTGTCTGAGGAGAAAATATAAAAGAAAGACTAATTCCCTACAGCCCGTCGTTGGGCCAGTGGAGGAAGCTTTTTTGTGAGTGCAGAATCAGTAATGGGTTTTTTCAAGATATCTTAAAGATCTTTGTAAGATTATAAAATATCCCACTGCCGATGAGAAACTGAAAGCCATAAAATAATAACATTTCTCTTCAGGAATAAATTACGGTTTTTTGTATTACTTCATAAATATATAAACTTATCTATTAATCCTTAATGTATTTCATTTTAAAAACTAATTTTGTTACTTTCAAAAACTAGTTATTTATTTACGTACACTGTCTTGATATTGCAGAAAAATAGCAAGATTCTCCACTTTGGCAATAAAATGAATATTATGTAAAAAAAATGTGATTACCGGTTTATTGCTACAAAACTAAACTATATTTGTTTCACAACCACAGCTAAAATTATTACATTTTGAAATAGATACGGAAGAAAAGAACACAGTACTTAGTGGTATTATTTAATAATATTTTATGGTATAGGTACTACATTTCAGATTCTAAAACATAAAAATCTTTCAAACATTAAAATCCTAATTATACAAAAACAAAAATTTCATTTATAGTTTTAGTATTTAGTTTTTTGTTGTTTTTTCTTAAATTCAACCTACTTATTAGTTAATTTCTATAATAAGAATAATAATAATAAACAAATCTTTATTTCAAAATTACATATAAACATACATAAAATGAAATAGTGTGAAACATATCATTAATAAATCTGATGCTAAAATTTCAGTTTCAGTTTCAGATATATTAATTGATCTCTCGCCAATACCATTTTAATTGCAGGATTCATGAACACCAATCTGACTTTTTGATTTCTAAAGTGCCTTTAGATTTATTAATTAATATATCGTCTAATAGGGTTTCAGATAAAAATTAAAATATAAATAAAATTAAGTTTAATTGATTACACAGGCCCACAAAAAAGTGGTGTGTGCTGGGTGTGGGTATAGGATTTTCTGGAGTATTTTTTTCTGCTGAACACAAATCTGAAGTAAATATTGGAGGTTAAACAGCAAATAACCAAGAAAAGGCATAATTTCAGATATTAACGATTTTTTTAATGTAAAGCGTCAATATCTTAAAAACTATTAACGATACACAAAACTTTATAGGACATAAACTATGTATTTTTACAAGACCTTTAATTAAAGTAATACAATTTTTTCATCTGAATGTAATATTTTTCAAGTTATAATTAAATAACCGAATTTTTAGGATTTTTTAAGGTATGATTCTGGAAAAAAATAAAAAATAAATATTTTTTTATTTTTGAATGTTTATTGCAAATTTTAAGTAATTTGGAATTTTAATAAATAAAATAACTCCTTTTTTTCAAAAATATTTGTTTTGAAGCCAGCTTTCCATATTTCTTGGTTTAAAATTATTAACTTATGCAGGGGGCGCTCCGGCTCCAATTATTTGTTGACAAAAAGTACGTTTTTTCAAGGCTCAAAACGAAGGACTTATTATTATTTTTTTTATTTTGTTGATCTAAATTAGTAAAAAATAAGTCTTGAAAAAGCAAAAGACAGTTTGTAATACCTAAAATATTTATAAACAAAAAAGATATAGCCCACTAGATTAGGGCTGTAAAATCAGTAAAACTCAATTATCTTAGCAAAAAATTATCCGATTATGCTTTAGAACCTCTCATTTAATTAAGAATTTAAAAAAACCTATGTTTTGCAATGACAGAAATGGATAAAAAAATATTTTTTCAATAATTATCGACATTTCAAAAAATGGCTATTTTGAACATTTTTTCATAAACAAATGGACCAAATCAATTTTAGTCGGGCTTAAATTAAAGGTATCTTAAATACCTAAAAAAAAAACATTTTGAACGTATTTCTCTAAAATTAACAATGGCGCTTTCAGAAGCGAAAAACACGTTTTTAGCACTTTTAACCCTCCACCCCCACCCATGCACACTTTTTTCGAGTCTAAAACTATGTAATCATATTCAGGTAATCACCCTCTACAACTTGTAACACCTTTCAACCTGTTACAAATTAACGTCATAAACAGCCCTTATTTTTACCTACAGACTGGGCTACTTTTTTAATTGTGATGATCGGAATACATTTTTTAACCTGTAAGAAACCGTTTGATTCAAAATATTTGCAATGATGTTCACAAATTATATAACTCTTACTTAAATAATTACATATGGTATTAGACAAACTTTGTTTTAAAGTTTAGTGTTTGTTTTTTTCATTACAAATTTTATCAAAATTGAATAATAATCATGAATATATTTTATATTAATAAAATATACCTTACCTCTTTGTTATTGTACTGAACAGATCCACAAGTAGGATTCATTGGATCTGTACTGCATCCTATATATCCCTCATCATTTTTGTTAAAAACCTTTTCTGACGGACCTGAATTAACTACATTTTCAAATAATAAGTCGTACACTTGAAATACTGGTTTCTGTGATATTTTTAATACATATGGATTTAGTAATTTTTGTTTTTTATCTGTTGCGGCATCAAAAACATGATCTAAAATTATGTACTGTGGTTTACAGTTTGTTATACCTTTATTTTTGATTTTTAAAGTTAAAGTAATTTTTTTCTGACAATTTTTTAAAATTTTCTCGTCTGCTTCTTCTTCGCATTTGGTACGGTCTTCTTTGGTTTTTATATTATTATTTTGGGTGTCATTGGAGACACATTCAAAATTACTTTCACAGTCACATGGTGCTGGCTTTGAACATTTTGTTAGTAATGCTTTAATTTCAAAAGTAGTTGCTTCAATCCTATTTTGATCATCGCCTTGTACGTTATTTCTTTTTACAATATTTTGTATATGAGCATTTTGTGAATATATATCTGAAACATTTTTAAGTGAGCTAATTTGTGGAACTTGTAAATTATTTATATTATTTTGTAAAAGACTTTGTGCAACGCACTGCCTTAGAAATAAAATTGTAAATAGATAAAAGCTAAAAGTCATTTAAAATGGCAAATTTCTCTGACATACAAAATAACCACAATGTTATTAAACGTAATTATACACGGTGAACGAAAAACAATTTAGACTTTAAAATATTACATTTATAGGTATTTTTATTATACTGGTCTTTAACGTGACGTGTTGTAGAGGGATTCGGACCACCGGTTCACAATGACCTAAATTTCAATGATTTAAAACTTAAGGAACATATAAGAAATTTAACTACCAATTCTAGCTTTAAGAATCTTGGGATTGACTCATTGCCACAAAAATTTTATTGCTATATCCCCATCATATTATGTTAACTATGCCACAATAGGATTATTGGCACCGTGCGCCATCACAACGACATTTGAGGGCTGCATTAAATCATGCTTCAAAACCATGGGAGAGCTATAAGATTACTTATAATATTTATTTATTTATTTTTCGGTCAGCACTGTAAAAGATAAGTACAATATCAATAGTGGATAAACAATTTTAAAGCTTAGAAAATAAGTATAAAAAGTGCGTTTTTAATAAATAAAGTACTTTGGGATTTTTCAGAATCGAACTCGGGTCCTTCGTGTTGCTGGTTAGAAGTGATACCCATTTAGCCATTGAGGCATCGTACTAAAATAAGCAAAGAAATCCTATTAATTTGCAAGCTATTTGTAAATCAACTAACCTTTCAGCTAAAATATTTTTTTTACCTGACATACGGGTAAACCACGACATGTAAGCCCTTGTTTTAAGTCCAGGAAATGTATAGCAGTTGCTATTTCTGCCAGTATTCTTACAGTACATTCCACAATAATTCGTTGATTTCTTGTTTAACCTGCTACTGTTAGTTGTTAAACTTAATAAACTTTGGGTACCCGCATGTAAGTCCGAACTTAAATTTTTCTATATTTATAATTGTACCTTCTTTTTGGTATATTATGTAGGTCAGGGGTCTCCAAACTTTCCAGCCTTAGGGCCATACTGATTACTCCAGTAAGTTCCGAGGGCCAAAACCATATTATCATTGTTGCCGGTGGTAAGAAGTGAAATAGTCCACTGATGAAAAAAAAGTCCGAAAAAGTACACAACGTTTAAAAAAGGCTGCAAATCGGACTAAAGTCCGCAAAACGGCAACACTGCATATTATTAATTTTCCTGTCATTATCTGTAATTTCTAGATTAGTCGTAGAGTACGAGCCATAAGGAGTAACGTGACACGACATCTGGTGGACACAAGCGGAAATAGGTAGTACCTTCTATCGCTAACAGATGGCGCTAATAGCACGTACAGAATAATCTCGTTGGTTCGAGAAAGTTCTGGTGTCTTCCACTCACTTCTAGATGGCAGTAATTGGAATATATAAGAAGGCTAGTGGCGCAACCACAAGTCAGTTCCTATGACACTGTTGTTAAATAAAATATTGCATACCTCCTTAAAACGTGTTTGTGCGTGTTTAAGTTTAAGACATCTTTATAACAGTATTTTGATTTGAATTGTTGCTTTTGTGTGTGAATTAGTAGTATCGAAAAGAAGCGAAAAATTGATAGTGAATGCAGAAAATTCAAAGATGAGTGGAACATTCAGTATTTCGTAATTGAGTCCAGTAACAAGGCGCTATGTTTGATTTGCAATGAAAGCATAGCCGTTCTCAAAGAATATAACATTAAACGTCATTATGAAACAAAACATTTTCAAAATTACTCAAAATATACAGGAAGTTTGCGGACAGAAAAATTCGAAGCTATGCAGCGCGGATTGAAATCGCAGCAATCTTCATTTACTAAACTCAAAACTGAACAAGAGGCTGCAACTCGTGCCAGCTTTCGTGTGGCTCTTGAAATTGCAAAACGTGGAAAACCATTCACCGATGGAGAAATGATCAAAGAATGCATAATTGCAGTAGCCGAAGAAATGTGCCCTGAAAAGGTAAATTCATTAAAAACTGTCAGTATGTCAGCAAACACTGTGGCTCGAAGGGTAGAAAACATCGCTGAAAATATATCCTCTCAACTGTTCGACAAAAATGGACATTTTGAGTGGTTTTCTTTGGCCTTGGATGAGTCAACGGATGTGTCAGATACTGCTCAGTTGTTGATTTATATTCGAGGAGTAGATAAAAGCTATGAAGTGCACGAAGAACTTCTTGATATGTATAGTATTCATGGCACAACTACTGGTACAGATATTTTTAAAGGAGTTGAAATGGCCATTAATTAAAAGAACCTTCGATGGAAAAACTTGAAATGTATTACAACTGATGGAGGCAAATACATGAGTGGGAAAGATAAAGGAGTAGTCGCTCTTGTGTCAAAGGCTGTAGAAAATGACGATGGTTCAAAACCATTAGTCTTACATTGTATCATTCATCAACAGTCTTTGTGTGGAAAATGTTTGGATATGTCTGACGTTCTGAAACTAGTCATATCAACTGTTAATTTTATCAGATCTTTTGGGCTGAATCACCGACAATTCCGACAATTTATTGAAGAGATTGGAGAAACTGACTTACCTTATCATACTGCCGTACGCTGGCTTAGTTGTGGGAAAGTCCTTCAGCGCTTTTTTGAACTTCGAGCAGTGATCGAATTTTTTTTGAATGAAAAGCATCGCCCTCTTACTGAATTACAAAACAACGCATGGCTGTGGAAGTTAGCATTGTATGTTGATTTGACAAAACATGTGAACGAGCTGAATTTGGGATTGCAAGGAGAAAACCAGCATCTTCCTGATTTATACACTAATATCAAATCAGTCCGGAAGAAATTGAGACTGTTTCAATCACAACTACGAAGTAAATGTTTTTCACATTTTAAAACATGTGAAATATTCAGCCACACTACTGAGACTGAGTTTCCTATCGATTTTGCAATCGAAACTTTGAGTGCTTTGAAGATAAATTTTGATGCTCGTTTCTCGGACTTTGATGCCATTGCGAATCAAATTAAGATTTTTCAGAATCCTTTTGATACTGACATTGAAACCCTAGCCCCGGAACTTCAAATGGAAATCATTGATCTACAATGCAGTGATATAATTAAGAACAAATATCAAAACTCATCTTTGTTGGAATTTTATAAGAGTCTTCCACTGACACAATCTGATAATTTGCATAAATTTGCTCGTGGTCTGTTTTCTGTTTTTGGTACTACTTATTTGTGTGAGAAAACCTTCTCCAAAATGAAGTACACAAAAAATGTTTACAGATCGAAATTAACTGATGAGCATCTTAAATCTCTTTTAATAATTGGTACAAGTAAAATTAGTCCACAACTACAAACTATTGTCAGTGGAAAATCTCAATTACATAAATCTCATTAGTATTTCATATGTCATTATGTTTGTTATAAGTTATGTGATTATTTAAAAGGTATAAAATGTTAGTTGGATTCATTTCAATAATTTGTTAGTTATTATATACTGAAGCTAAATTTTCTGCATATTATACATGTCTTTACTCATTACAATTCTGTGTTTCTTTATCCAACTTATCACAAAAACAATAACAATAAGCCTACAAGAATGTTATGAGTTAGCGGAGTTAGCCCATGACCATATCAATGTAGATGTCATATTAATAATTATTCAACATAAAATTAGAATACTTCAGTAAACTAAATTTAATTTGCTATAAAAATTATTTGTCCTCTAAAAGGAGCTTTCAAGTATGCTAGCTCTCCGCGGGCCGGACAAAATCTGTCCGCGGGCCGGATGTGGCCCTCGGGCCGTAGTTTGGAAACCCCTGATGTAGGTAAAAGGCAAATTGCAGGTGTTCAATTTAAAGAAGAGTTTTTTTTTATCTTAGTTCATCAGTCGTTTGGAGTTTGTCAAGGTATTTTCGTGTGTGTTGTTGAGCATCCAAAATAGCTAACCTAAACTATTGATATTAGTAGGTAATTAGGATCTGTACCTTTGTAAAAGGTGCGGGGTCTACACAATAGATATTTGTCAGGTAACTTCTTTATGGCTGGGTTTTCCACTGAGGGTTGTCATTTAAACTTTATTGCGGCCGAGAAATCAACGAATTATTCTGGAATGTACCACTTTACAATATGCCCCATTTTTTTATATTTTTTTACCTAATTGTTTACATTTAAATCAAGCATGATTTAACGAAAATTTAACCACATCGAGCGCTGCAATTAATTCAACTGTCCCCACTATACACTTCGCACCTTGCCAATATCTAAAATTTGGCAACACGCAAATTGACACACAACCTTCCCACTATTTTTAAAATAAAAAACATTTTAACAGAACACCAACAAACCAAAAAAGAAAAACAAAGAATGCTATTTATCAAATTCCTTGCGATTACAATACAGTTTTACTCATAAAAAAAGCGTACACGAATTAGAAAGAGAGGCAAGTTTTGCCATATTTGCGTAAAACCGGCTTGTCTAAATGATTGTATATTGGAGGTTATTACACGTCATAGATTATCAAAAATGCAAAGCACTGGCGTCGGTGTAATTTATTTTGAAAATGCATGGTGGTAACGTTTGATAAACTTTGACAGAAGAAAATAAAAATGCCTCGTCAGTTGTCTGAAGATTGTATCAAGAATCGAAGAAGGATGGTCAATCCGTGCTGTAGCGCAGTTGTATAATAGAAATAAAAAAACTATATTGAAAATTAAGCAACGCTGGGAACAAGAAGATTCCTTAAAGAGGAAAATTGGTTCAGGTTGTCCCAAACTTTCCAACCCTGAACAGGATGCTGTTTTTTTGGAATATTTAAGAAATAATCCATTTGCAACTGCAAGGGATGCTGTTTTTGATACAGCATTTCCTGCCTCTCAACCTACCGCCAGCAGGAGAGTAAAGGAATCTAAACTAAAATGTCGCCCAGCTGCGAAAAAAATGTTTCTTTACGAAGAACGGCGAAAATCAAGGATTATTTTTAATTATATATATATACCGCAAATTTCAATTTTGGAACAGGGTCATTTTTACTGATGAAAAGACGTTCCAGTCGACTTATAACGGCTAAATTCGTGTTTACCGTCCAAACAATACCAGGTTTGAAGAGCGATATACTAACCCCCTTACTTCTAGACATGGGCGTTTCTCTGTAAATGTTTGGGGCTGGATAAGTTCATGGACCTGTTGTTTGCTGGCGAATAGAGGGAAGATTTAATGCCGGAAATTGCATTAATATTTTAGAAAACATATTGCTACCAACTGCTGAGCAAATATATCCCAATGATACGTTCATATTTCAACAAGATAATTGTCCAGTCCATACGGCCAATGCTGTAACCCACTGGTTTCAAACCCATAATGTGGAAGTGCTGCCTTGGGTCGCTTATAGTCCCGATATCAATCCAATCGATAATATTTGGGTATAATCGTAAAAAAAAATATATAATCGAAATTTTAGGCCACAAAATTCAGAAGATTTATGGGAAATAATACATGCGTGCTGGGAAGAGCTTGATCCAAATATTGTATCATATATAATTCAGTCAATTCCGAATAGACTGGCTCAAGTAATAGAAAAACAGGAATATATGACCAAATATTAGATTTTATTTATTCTTGTTAATCGTTTTTTGTTTCTATTGTAATTTTTATAAAACTGTATCGCGTACGCTTCTTTATGAATACAACTGTACATCGTTTATATAAATTTGTTTTCTTTATTTTATTAATGTCCCACCAATGGATGACGATTTCCATAACCTTTATCATCTAATAACCTCAAATAGAGAAACATTGACATCAGCCGGTTTTACGCAAATATGACGCCTTTTCTATGAATATAACTGTACATGTACATTCCATATCTTAGGTAAAACTTTCTGACCATTAAACATACATTGTGAACATCTTACATGGAATAAATTCTGTATCATTATATTGTCTTAGTTTTTGGAAAATCCTTCGGGTACGTCAATTAGTATTTTTTCTTGTCCTTTTTATAAGCTCTTGCGTGAGTATACAAAGATAGTGAAAAAGTAGTTTCGGTGGTTAACTTTATGTTTTTAAATATAGCAACCTCACATTTTTATTTCAGTTTCTTAAAGTAAACCTGAAAACGTTTATTATTTCCTAGTTTCACTTTTTTATTTTAAACAATTTTTGCCTAACAAAAATTAAATTTTAATTATTATTGAAAAATACTTTTATTAAAATTCATTAAAATTACTTTAAACGATATTAAAAATGGTGTCCATTGACTTATTGGCGGTAATCTAACCGTAAGTAAAATTTATTTTTTACGTTCTGAATAGTTTTAGGCATAATAAGTTCACATTTATTTCTTATTCGATTTTTCGGAATATCAATGCTTTAGGCTTCTCTTTTATAGAACATACTTTGAAGGTAACTCCACAAGAGAAAATCTAATAGGGTTAGGCCTGTAGACATTGCTGGCCATTCTATTCTTTTTCTTCTCATGATCCATCTGTTGGAAAATATTTGGTTATTGGCTAAGGTAATTTCTAGTAGAATGGCGTATAATGGAGAGGACCTCATTTTAATGAAACTACATATCCACATTTGGCACAAGCGGATTGAAAGCATGTGAAAACTAAACTGCCCAATTTGAAACAACTTCTTCCTGTAGGAATTGCAAATATTTCTTTCCAGTAAGGTTATCTTCAAAAAATATTATCCCGATAACTCGATTCCTAATAATGCCAGCCCCCACATTAATCTTTTGAAACCGTTGAATGTATACTTCCCTTATCCAGTAGGGATTACAATCAGTTGGTTTTAAAAAATTATTACCAATTTTTCTCATAATTTTAATATCTTATACTTCGACTGAACATTATACAATTTAACTATTAAAATCAGACTTAAAATATTTTTAAAATTCGAGTAATATATTCATTTCTTTTAATCATTATAAATGAATACACTGGATATTTATATTTATACATAGAGATGTAGTCCGTACAATACAAAATATATACAGATTAAAGGAACAGTGTCAATTACAAAATAAAGAATAATCAATTAAACTTAATTTAATTTATATTTAAATTTTTTATCTGAAAATATATGATGACATATCAATTAATTAATTTAAAGCTAAAACTTCATTCTTAGTTTCAGATATATTAATTGATCTCTCGTCAATACGATTTTTATTGAAGGATTCATCAACACCAATCTCGTCAAGAAGCTCACGAACCAATATAATATAGTAACCTCTGATTGCTGCTTTTCGATTTCTAACCCTTAAGTGCGCGCGAGGGGGCACTAAGTGCTCCCTTCTCAGTAAAACAGTAATTAACTTACTTATTCGGCACAAATACGCCCGTCCGCACATCTAACCTACGGCTGGGGTGTCAACACTCTGTGCTAGCGTTTTTGGTTAGTTTAATTTAGTTTCCCGAAAGATACGGACGTAGATGCAGCAAGCTGCTCTAATGATGCACAAAGTACTCCGGCGCAACCACTTATGTAAGTGAAATATTTTGCCCTAATTATTTACAATTCTTGTCATCCTGATTTGCCACAAATAAGGAGAGTATTTTTGAAAAATTTGTCTTTGAATTTGATGAAACTGCACCTAACGGAACGAGTCACAATTCGTTCGCTGCCAGCGAACATAAAATCCATTCTTGCAAAATATGCGGTCGCAGAAGACGTCCAAGAAGTCATCCCAGAAGAAAAAAGTAGAGAGCGCTGTTGTTTTTGCCCGAAAGCAAAAAGAATAAACACTACAATAACATGTAGCACTTGTAGAAAATTTGCTTGTAAAAAACATATGGCCATCAAGTATACTTGTCAAAACTGCTCAATAACAATGGATGAAGATAGTTCCTAGTTTCTGAAATATGTATATTTTTCTTCAAATCTTTGATATTTGATTTGTTTTTAGGGTGATTTATTTGTTTCACTGCATTTCTTTTGTTTTTTATTTCGTTTAATTTTTCGTAAGAAATTAAATTACTTAAGTTTTTTCTTGTTTGGCATCCTGAGTCTGAAAATATACTTATATATTTAATTTTTTGTTTTTTTTTTCTTACTGTAAGTTACATTATTTGTACATTTTGGAGATACTGTAAAATAAATAAATATATACCGTATATTACTTTTACTTTTTAAATAGTTTTACGTTATTTTAAAAGTTAGGTGCATAAAGTGCTCCTTGCGACTATTTACGTATAAAAAACTGGCGCGCCTACTTAAGGGCTAAAGTGACTTCAATATTACGATTGAAAATGAGCTGCGACGCATTTATTTAAATTATAAGAAAAATTATTAATACTTTTTTAAAAACTAAATGAAGGATTATTTATAACTTTTTGCGCTACCACAGATTAAAAAATGAGGTTGATCCGATAGAAATTCGCAAAAATATGGCTATTTTGTTCGCGCTCCGCTAATTTAAACTCTTAATTTCAGTGTTTGACTCGGCATGTCAGTCCAAGAGTTTCTATCCTTACTACTACCTCCCTCGCGCCGTCAAAAGTATTCTTAACTTATCCAAGGGTAGCTCCGGCTCCAATTGTTTATCAACAAAAAAGTCCCTTTTTTCCAGGCTTAAAACAAAGGACTGAATATGATTTTTTTATATAACGTTGATCCAAGTTAGTTAAATATAAGTCTCGAAAAAGCAGAAGACATTTTGTAAGACCTAAAATATTTATAGACAAATAAGATGAAGCCCAATAGATTAGGGCTCCTAAATCAGTAAAACTCAATTGTCTCAGCAACTAAGTATGCTTTAGAACCTTTTAATAAATTTAGAATTAAGAAACCGATTTTTTGCAATAATAAAAATGAATAAAAAAATTGTTTTTTTACTATTTTTAACGGTTTTTTTATTATTTTTTTTTAAACAAATTAACCAAATCAATTTAGGGCGGGCTCAAATTATAAGTTTTTTTAATACCCAAAAAAAACATTTTAAACATACTCCCCTAAATTAACAATGGCGCTTGCAGAGGCGAAAAATACGTTTTTACTATTTTTAACCCTCCATCCCCAATCCTTGCACACTTTCTTCGAGTCTAAAACTATAAAGTCATACTCAGGTAATCACCCTGTACAACTTTTAACACCTTTTAACCGGTATATCATATTTTCCAAAAAACTTTTTTAAATGTTTTGTATATTTCTAAAAATACATTGTTGAGAAAAATATTTGGACTAAAAAATATTGCTTTTATTATTTGGGTTAATGATTTAATGAAATGCTAATGATATCATTAGCCTAATTAAAGTATATACATTAAAGTGTATTATACCCAGTATTCAGACCTAGTATTTAGGCGGGTAGGTAAAATTATAATAATAATAATTAGTATTAAAAAATAAATAATATATATCAATGCATATTTTTGAGAGTAACGTGAGTAACAAAAGACAGAAGCAAACATTTATTAGCTGTTTATCCTAAGATATTAATAAAATGTTTAAAAATGGAATTTGTTATATATAATTGTATTATAATATCAAGATTTACGAAACTTTCCCAGTACATTCTAAACCAAGAGCGATTTTAGTAAGGCTAAAAAACATTTTTTCCTAAAATGTCACTTATGTTACTTTGGCGGAAACACAGCGATATATTAGAAATACTTTATTTTACGCTGTATAGTTGGTTTTATGTTTTTGACATCTAAATGTATGTATACACCAAAAAAACAAACAAGAACAAACATTCGTTCTGGTTCATCTTGTTTGTATGTGTTCTTTGTTTATTGTTCGCGTTATTTTGTCTACATAGCGCAATCAAATATTTGTTCACTCTCGTTTGACGAATTGGAAAAGTTATGGATGACGACGAACAAAATTTATTTCTCTTTAGGTATGTATACACCGGAAAAACAAACAAAAACAAACATTCGTTCTTGTTCACTTTCTTTGTATGTGTTTTTGGTTATTGTTCGCTTTTTCTGTCTACATAGCGCAATCAAATGTTTGTTTACTCTTGTTCGACTAGTTGAAATAGTTATGGATGACCATAAAAACAAAAATTCTCTTGGATGTACCGACGTCCACTGGAACATGTGCAAACAAGAACAAACAAACGTTTGTTTGCCGTTTTAACTGTCTACACTGAAGAAAAACGTTTGTTCGCTGGTGTTTGTTCTTGTATGTTTTTTCGGTGTGTACCCAAATTTTGATGTACCGACGTCTACTCGAACTTGTATGAATAGGAACAAACAAATGTTTGTTCGCGTTTTTACTGTCTACACTAAAGAACAACTTTTGTTCGCTAATGTTTGTTCTTGTTTATTTTTTCGGTGTGTACATACCTTAAAACAAATATTTTGTCACCTGGTGCTATACCACCATAATGTCTTGATGCTTAGGATACATTGACATTGTTGTCAAAGCTGTAAATCCCATTTCCTTAATAGGTGTAGAAATACTAGTAAGTCATGGAATAAAAAAAAAATTGTTAGACCTGGAGCAAGTTTTGAAAAAGTTTTTTTATTGTTTCGCAATTTTTAGGAACCCGGTTTTATTATTATTATTTTTTTTCATCTACCCTACAAATAATTAGTTTATGATTTTTACATTTCCTAATGATTTGATCGTTATTCTAAGCACAAAAAGCAGAATTGAAAAAGTCATTTAGATCAGTTTCTGTTAAAACAGGCCGTTTATATTAACCTAAATAGCAAGTATTTGTAAGCACACTGGAAATTATAATAAAAAGTAGAAAAAAATAAGACACCTTAACCTTTTTTGGCTTCTAGCCATGAGTCTAATTAATAAAATGCAGAAGAAATTGGCTAATAACCTAATAAATTTACTATTCTAAACCGATTTAAAGCATAAATATAAAAAATAACTGTTTAATTATAAAAAATATCCATTTAGGACAAATTATTTTTGAAGTGCTGGTGAAGGAAACATACATTCAAAAGTTTATCATTTTTGAAACACTTTGAGCGAAAAAAATTGCTGATGCTTTATGCCTTTTAATTAAATTTGAGTAACATAGTATATAAAATAGCCAATAGGGCTTCGTTGAACGTTAACGTGTTTTTTAAAGAGCAATATTTTAATACTTTTTTTTACTGATTTGTTACTTCATAAGAAAACGCATAGGACCTAAAAAAATAATTTTTCATTTACATTATCACAAAATAAAATAATTTCTTTATTTTCCATATAAAGAGATGATACGATGCAATTCTTTGACGTGTCTCCGCTTAAATAAGCAATGTGGGCTGCCAGATATTTTTTAATAATATGTTATTATTTAAAGTTGTTTTATTCCGTTTAACAGAAATAAAGTTTTTTTATAGATAAAACTAACCAGAACTGACAAACAACTTTCAAACTATTACCTAGTTCTGGTTAGGTTCTTCTCGTAAAATTGTAGATTTTCTTTAGCGCTGTTCCGGTCGGTCATGGTTAGTTCTGGTTAGTTAAAGCGGCTTTTTATGCTCCCCAAATATATCTAATCTGTAACTGGCTGGAATTTCAAATATTTTTATTTAATAAAAATAATTTTAATGGTAATGGCAAAGTTTTTTGTTATAAATTAATAATAGTTCCGTTTAGCAACACTGTAAACATCTTGTATCATGTAGATGTTTATTACACGTAAATCGTAAACATTTGAAATAAAATGTCAAATAATGACCAAAATTTCTAATTTTAATTGCGATTTTCTGGGTGAAAACTGCTTTATCCGCATATTTTTTTGTTCAAATAATATTATTCAAAGTATATTTTACATTGCACCTTAAAACATCGTCCAATTTCGTGGGTGGTTTTCTTTATTAAAACAATACTAATATTTCGATCTGCTTATTTAAAAAGAGACAAACTGGATGTTTCTTACCTACCAGAATGAACGCATTCGATAAAATAATCCGTGGCAAATTTTTAAAAGAAAAAGCTGTAATTGGCTAAAGATTTTTGATGAATGGGGATATAATTTTTAGTTTTTTTTTGTAAGTCCTGCAACAGATATTATGCTGGTCTGTAAATAAAGACATTCTGTTTAGATTTTTTTTTATTGAATTTGTAATGTAATTGCTAACCTTTGTCTTCTGTCTGTCGTAGATATCCTAGAAAAAATCTAAAAAGTTCCAATTTGTACCCTTAGTTCATCTCTTTGAATTGAGTAAATACTGGCTTTTATCGAAACTGTTTAGGTCCGACGGGCATGAACAGGGCTTCTTTGGTATAGTTGAATTTTTTCGGATATGCAGTTCCGACTTTTTTTTGCATGCCCAACTGATACACTTTTGCAGAGAGAAACAATAAATTTACCAAAAAAGTCATGTGTTTTCTTATTTCAACTGTTACTTGTCAGATTAATGACAAATTCCCAGGTTTAAAATTTCGCTTTGTCAAAAAAAAAAAATATCTGCGTACGTCAAAAATAAAAATGACGAAAAAATAGGAAATAAGTAACTAAACGAGCAAAGCCAGCTCATTATTCTAAATTTTTGGGGTTTTTTTGGGGTAAAGAAGAAAAAGGGCTGCAGGAATTGCCTTGAATTTTAAAATGTGGTAAAAAGGACAGCTCCGAAACGAAAGTGGGTGAAGGCAATATTTAATTTAAAAAATATGGACTTAAATCGAAAAAAGTTTTAAGGAAGTATCATCAACAAAAATAAAACATATAAAAATTACTTACTACTTAAAAAAAAGATCCGAAATATCATTTATCGCATTTTGCCAAAGGGATATTAAAAAAATCTCCCAAAAAAAATTAAATGATGAAATAAGCAATCTTTTAATTCTCCATTATTTTTTTTAAAAGGGAAAAAAATTGGCTTTCAGTGGAAGAAAAGTAACAAAAAGTATCTCAAGGATTAACCAGATTTTTTTAATAAAAAAATTTAAAATTTTTTGAGAGAATACAAAAAAATATGAGTCTATTCAAAACGGTCTTACTCCGTTTTTTTATTAAACACGGATATTTATAAAGGATTTTGAGATACCTGGCAGGTAATACCAAAAAAACACAAGCTCTTCAAAAAAAAGTGGAGGGGAAATAAAAAATAAAATTGCTTTTTTTAAAAGGGACCATTGGTAGGGGATCAATTACAAAGCTTTCACTTGCGCCTTAACATTTTTTCCTTTTTTATTAATGTGCTAGGGTTGGATTTGAGAATTGCCTTGGGATTTGGATTCGTGATGGAATGAACTGAATATATGTTTCTAATTATACTAGACATCTAAATTAAAACATTTTTTTTTCCTTTTTGCGCCGATGATAAAACCATTAATTTTTGAGGTTATAGATATATCGTCGTCAACCCCGGAATGAAAACGGATTTATCAATTATTTATTTGAATTTGACCTTTGTATCATAAAGAAGTTTATAAATTTGGGAATATGATCTCGGAAAAATTTTCCTGGTTATGCGTTTCTTCTTTTTGACTTTATTTCGTATGTATATTTCAGTGTAAAAAGTTGACTTCAATAATATACTTTAAAAAAGGGTGTATATAAAAAAAACTTCTAATACTATAAAAAAAAAAAAATGTAAACCCGTCGGACTTAAACGGGTTGACAAACCAGTGGTTACTCAACTCAAAAGATGAACTGGGGTACACATCAGGCTTTTTTTATTTTTTTTAAAAATATCTACGACAAAAATAGACGAAGGTTGCATGTGAAACCACGCTAATTAAAATTACATTACAAATTCATTAAAAAAACAGAACAGAATATTTTTCTTACAGAACATACAACATCTCTTTTAAAAAAATTTCAAAAAAAGCTAAAATTATATCTCCATTTATTAATTTTTTTAAAATTTTAGTTTTTTTAAAAAAATTAAAATTATTATATCAAATGCGTTCCTTCTAGTAAGGAACACCGTTTTCTCTTTTAAAAAAGCAGTTAATGCCGAAATATTGGTATTGTTTTAATAA
>JAHBCN010004440.1:0-52175 GCA_019359885.1 Listronotus oregonensis
GAAGTGACTTCTAATTGCACAAAAAAATAATTAACAATTACAATGTGTTTCCTTTTTCGTATATCATTACTAGTTTAATAAAAAATACATATTTGATATCAATTATATAGGCAATATTCAAAACGAGTGTTTTCTTAATTAAGTGGTTGTCGTATTAACGGATTAATTATTATTTAGTAGTTACCTAATTGAGACTTTAATTATTGCATAGTGGTCCTTTTTAAAAAGCTTTTATAATTATATACTAGCATTTCCTTTCCTGTATAGGGTAAAGTGGTAGGATCCAGGTCATTAATAACGTTGATGGGTATTTATACAAAAGTTATTGTAAATGATAATAATTAAATTAAATGTATAATTTAGATAAACTAGTAAGCAATTATGCTACTTGTTTTTTAAAGAACTCAGAAAATATTAGGTAAACTTTAAGTTTAACCAAAATATATTAAAATTTACATTCGATTAAATCAAGAAAGTATAAAGGGAGAGTTAGAAGATCCACAATCTAGTCAAATTTCAAAATCTTACATTATGCATGCCGTTTTTGAGAAAACTGTCTTACACAAATAGGCGCAAGAGTGGTGGAATATATTAAGGATTCCTTTTTTATTTTGAAATGAAAAAAAACATAGTTTTTAAACTAAAATTTACACAAAAGCTAAAGATTAAAAAAATATTCCAATTTTAACTCAAAACTATCGGAAGTCTAATGATAAAATTAAAATAATTTGATCTAATTAAACTAGTAACAAAAAAGAAATTTTCAAAAGATATTCTGGTCCAAATTTGTTATTCTCTCGATTTTATAATATTTTTTTCTTGAGTTGGAACAATTTAATTTAAAAAATAATCAAAATAATCATATTTTAATATTTTTTTTGACATATATTCCTGATTTTTCATAAATAGGGAATAAATTTAATATTTCTGTTGTGTTTAAAACACAAATTTTATTAGATCTCGAGTAACTTACTAAAAACCATATAACCTAAATAAAAATACAAATGTTCTTTAGAAAAATTCCTTGTGAAAGTAATACATTTTATACAGGTAAAAATTTCACACCTTGAGTTAAATTTATCAGAAAGCATTAAAAATATACAAAAATAAACTAAACTTTATACTCAAAAAACCTATTAACGTGCATTGGATAATAATCAGAAAATAAACTGGAGCATTGTTCATATTTTACAAAAAAAACAATTTAATTTATTCTTTGTGATATTAAACCATGTATTTCCTAAATGTTTAAAGCAAAATTTAAATAGTGTTGGTAATTGTTTAATTATTAACACAATTTGAGGTTGATTTTGTATCTGGAAAACGGTGACGGACCTTGTTACCTAAATATTGATTTTTAAATATG
This sequence comes from Listronotus oregonensis, assembly GCA_019359885.1. Classification (NCBI taxonomy): domain Eukaryota; kingdom Metazoa; phylum Arthropoda; class Insecta; order Coleoptera; family Curculionidae; genus Listronotus; species Listronotus oregonensis. Next base: position 1,367 of record JAHBCN010004440.1, read on the forward strand.
TATTTTGTTTTAAATTACTGTTTTAGATAATCTGCAAGTTCTGGAGTCAATTGAGTAAGTGCACCCTGGGACCTGGCGAGTATCCCAAAAATATTAAATAGTCCAATAAATAAAGGGACAGAGCTGTAAATAAATCTGTACAGTGTTTTCCTTGTGGCGCAATTTCTAGGTCTTTGGGGATGCTTTCAAGCAAAAAAAAGTTTATCAACATTAACAGGTGGGAAATGGCTGAAAATGGCCCCTCAAGGCCCGAAAAATGGGTTTTCCGCTTATCTGCTAAAATATGCGAACTGGAGAATTTTTGTTTGGACAAAAAATAAAGATTGTCTTGTAATCTACAAAAATGATCTCTATAATTTTTTTCAAAATGTGGTGTATTGGGGGTGAGGTTCGACAACAATTAATTAAGACTTCAAACTGTACTTGACTGGTTTTATTCTTAATGTTATAATTGTACATAAAAGCGAACACTTAATTTTACCCTTACAATACTGACTGTTCAAGTTCATGGGTACTGCTTAAATACAGGTCAGAAAAGCGCACCTTACACTGTTGTCACGTCTGACCATAAGTCTAAGTACACTACACTTTTCCCTTTTAAATTAAAGCTTAATTATAAATTACACTATTTACAAAAATAATCTTACATTAAATATTTATACATACTTGGAAATTTTGTTTACATTACGCTTGCTTCTCGTTAATGCAATATCTTTTTCGCAATTTAAATTTGAGCTTGCAGGAGAAACAGGCGAATCTGTAACTAGATTCTCATTTTCACCTTTTTCTGAAGTCACTGTATTTTCTAAATTTTTACAATTTTCCTTACTATAAAGACTTTTACAATCACTATTTTCTACAGAGAAATTATAATCTATTATCTGGTTTGCATGTCTACGCCAAGTCTTATCTAACAATGGTATGTAAACAAAGTAGGTTTTCGAACCAATTTTTTTTATAATACCCTTAATCCACGATGGTTTATTTTGTACTCTTAACTTTTAAACTACTGTTTCATTAACCTTATATTCCCTATTTCTTCTCCCCCCCCCCATAATATTTTATTTGCTTTTTTGTACCTCATCAACCTTCTTTTTTACTTTACTAACTAAATTATTATTTACATTAATATATACAATTACAGGTTCTTTTTTTACAAAATCTAATACAGATCTGGGAATCCTAATTTAAATTTAAAAGTTCAGCCGGTGAAACTCCTGTTGTGCAATGTGGAGTTATTCGATAAGAAAATGTTATTTAAAACTAAGTTAAATTCTTTTTTATATTTTTATGGTTTAAGACCTTTAGTAAAGCTTTTTTGATAGTTTTCACCGAGTTTTCGGCTTGTCCATTGGGCTCAGGATGAAATGGTGGTATCTCTTTAAAATTAATTTGGTTTTTATTAAAAAATGTTTGAAATTCTTCAGATTTAAAACAAGTAGCATTGTCAGATACCAAACTATTTGGCAGGCCAAACCTAGCAAAAAATTTCCCCTTTCCCAAAATTTTTTGTATTAGCAGATAACACACCCCGGTGGTTACCACTGCTTCTGGCCATTTGCTGTAAGCATCTACTAAAAATTAAAATATAATATTTTTGAAAAAAAGGGACCAGCATAATCAATATGTAATTTAAATACGGTTTTGTTGGAAATTCCCAAGTCTGTAATGGAGTTTTGAGGGAAGTTTGAGTTTTTTAAAACAATATTTACAACTTTTCACTAAATTCTCTATATTATTATTAATATGGGGCCACCATACATGTGATCGAGCCAAACTTTTACATTTGACCATACCCAAATGAGTGGCATGAAGGGTTTTTAAAAAAAGATTTCTAAGCGAAGTTGGAATTACGACTTTATGCCCCAGCATCAAACAACCATCATTAATAGATAAATTATTTTTATATTGCAAATATGGTTTTAAGTGTGACTTAATGGCTTTTGGCCAACCCACCTTTCATATTTACAAATCTCTTGAATGCCCAAATCATTTTTAGTTTCATTTTCAATTTGTTTCCAGTTAATCGGTAAGTCATTGCTTGATGCCATAAATTTTAAATAAGGATTTGAACAGTATCTTTCATTAACATATTCATTTAGAGGTAATCTATATAAAAAATCAGCCTGATTACTTGTTGATTTGACATATTCAATTTCATAATTATAATTTGAGAGAAATAAGGCCCAGCGCTGCAATCTATGAGCAGCCAATACAGGTAACCCTTTTATTTCCAAATAAGGTTAAAGGCATTTGGCATCTGTTCTTATTATAAACTTTCTACCATACAAATATTGAAAAAAAATTTATGCCCACCATTATACAAAGCTCTTTTTCTACTTGCGAGTAGTTTTGTTGGTTTTTAGTTAACATTTGAGAAGAAAAGCTATTGGTCGTTCATCGTTAACAGCATAACGATGTTGAATTACGGCACCAATGCCATAAAAAGAACTATCTACTGTTAAAATAACAGGTAACTTAGGATTATAGTGAACTAGAATTGGAGAAGATGCCAAACCTTTTTTACTTCCGTAAAAGCATGTTCACAATCCTTACCCAAATAAAAAGAAATTTTCTTCAATATTATACAGAGGTTGTAAAAGGATTGAGGTATATTTTTATAAACTTATTATAAAAATTTACGAATCCCAAAAATTATTTAAGCTGAGTAACATTTTGTGGAACTGGAGCCTCCAAAATAGCCCTAACTTTGTCTTTACATGTATGTAGTCCATTTTTATCTATTGTATATCCCAAATATGTCACAGAATTTTTAAAAAAATCACATTTATTTATAGAAAATTGTTAGAGATCTTTCCTCTAATCTTTTAAAACTTTTTGCACCCTGCTTACATGTTCTGAGCGATTACACGCTGTTATTAAAATGTCATCAAAAAAACAAGCTACCCCTTCGATACCCGCTAATACTTTTTCCATAATGCCTTGAAAAATAGCAGGAGCATTAGCTATCCCAAAAGGTAACCTATTATAAGCAAATAACCCCTTATGAGTACTAATAGTCGTTAATAATTTTGACTCGGAATCGAGTTAGTTGATAAGCATTTGACAGGTCTATTTTAGTAAACTCCATGCCCCCTTGTAACTTACTAAATAATTCATCGATTCTAGGTAAAGGATACTGGTCAATATGTAAGAATGGGTTGAGGGTAATTTTAAAATCACCACATATTCTTATACCTCCTCCACTTTTTACTACTGGAACAATTGGAGTTCCCCATTCGCTGAGTCAAAATGTCTTCATCCAACAATCGCTTCAGTTCTTGTTCCACACCTTCACGTAATGCAAATGGCAGGGGTCGGTGCTTAAAAACCTTTGGTTTGGCTCCTTCTTTTACTGTCAAATGTATAGTGCCTCCATTATAGCAACCTAAAACACAAGAAAAAACATTAGGAAATTGTTTTACAAGTGTGTTTTTTAGACAATCAGTGTCACTTTTAAAATCCATTACATTTAAATTATTTATGGAAAGCTGAAATAAATTTAAAAAATCTTTGCCCAATAATGGTGGTCCATCTTCTTTTACCACATATAAATCAATCAAATGTTTTACATTTTTGTAAGTTATATTTACATTAATAAAACCTACTGGCTTTATGGTGGAACTGTCATAACTCCTTAAAGTTTTGTTAGTCAATTTTAATTCAAAACCACCAAGATATTTTTGCCAAAATTTATAAGAAATAACAGACACGGAAGCTCCGGTGTCAAGTTCAAATGAAAATACTGTATTATTAATCAAAACATTTAAAGATATGGGCTCGACTTGTTTTTGTTTATGTTCAGGGGTTATTGTAACCATCGATTCTAACACATTACCTATTTCGCCATCAAAATCGTCTAAATCGCTCTCGGTTCCTGTTAAAAAGTTATTTCTATTACTTTTCCCACACATTTTTGCTAAATGCCCTTTATGATGACATAAATTACAAGTAAAATTTTTAAAAAAACACTTATCTTTTTGAGGGTTCTGTTTCCCGCAGACTGGACAGCTGGCATTTGAAGTTGACATTGACCTGGTTGACGTTGACATTCCTGACGTCGATGCCCTCGTTGCCATGTTGTGCGGTGGACGCCCTCTGCTGGCTTGGTGCTGGTTCCCCGCCGGTTGGCCTTGGTTCCCATGGTTTCCATGACGATTGCGGCGTTGCAGATTCTGACGACCCATGCGGTGATAAAAAACTTCTTCTTTTATCTGAACATTTTTTATATCCGGTTTTTCAACTTGACTACTGGCAATTTGAATGACCTTGTCGAATTCCACGGTAATTTTTTCTTCAAATAGCTTCTGCATTATGTGTTCATTATCTAATCCCATGATGAATTTATCCCTTAGAACCACATTTAATTCATTTCCAAACGCACATCTTGAAGCTAGAGATCTTACTCTTGCTGCCCACTGCTGAACGGTCTCGTCTCTATTTTTGCTGGCGTTATAAAACTTGTATCTTGCAGCAAATGCACTTATTGTCGACTGAAAATGTCTATCACAAATTAGAATAATTTCTTCATACTTCTTTTCTTCTGGAAGTTTGGGAAAACAGAGACTGTGGATTATTCTATAGGCTTCTTCATCGCAAGCATTTAGGAGTATTGCTCTTTTTATGTCTTTATCATCTATTTTATTTGCTATAAAATATTGTTCTAGACGGGCTTTAAAAATACTCCAATCGGATTCTTGAAGGCAAAATTCTCTTACGTTTCCAATCGTAGCAGACGCCATTTCCTTCACTTCACGTGCACGAGCAACTTTTTTTTGAAACTATCGAAAAACAATAATCGCACTACTTTTAACCGTTGTGAGTCCGTTAATTTAAAAATTTAAATACCTCGTCGCCAACTTGTGGTGTATTGAGGTTCGACAACAATTAATTAAGACTTCAAACTGTACTTGACTGGTTTTATTCTTAATGTTATAATTGTACATAAAAGCGAACTCTTAATCTACCCTTACAATACTGACTGTTCAAGTTCATAGGTACTGCTTAAATACAGGTCAGAGTGTACCGCGCACCTTACACTGTTGTCACGTCTGACCATAAGTCTAAGTACACTACACAAAATATCGATAGTTTTCAAAATAACGGGACCCAAAAGTCCCCTCATTTCAGCTGCCGCTCTACCGCTAGAATGCCGCATCTTCATGGATTCACTTATAAACGTGCAGATGAATTGTTCCATTACTCGGGCAATAATGTACATTTCTTAATCATTCAAAGTTCATTAAAATGGGAAAACCCGTACCTATCATTGCATATAGGTTTGGGTCCATTCTAATTTTTCTAGAATATTAAAAAAAGCGGAAAAGTTTTTTTTTACAATATTTTGAGAGTATCTCATTAATTTATTGATAATTTAAAAAAAATGGTTCGTTATAAACATTTCTTTTTTATAATGAGACCTTACAAAGTGTTCAATGATCCCAAAAAAATTCATTTACCATCTTTCTTGCGTTTTGATAAAAAAATTGTTTTGCCCATCTGCATTTTTCAGCCGTTTCCGGAGTTCTAGAAAATCTGTAAAATAAACGCGAATCAAAAACTCATCATCTATTGAACTGCTTTTCAGTGCACATTATATGAAAGCTTAGAGTGTTTAGTTTCTAAATGTGCTTTTTTCTTTTTAAAAAAAAAAAATCAAGGAAATTCATCACACCAATGTGGAATGTTATGAAATTTTCGACGGCCGTTTTGAAAAATATTGGTGTTGCGAAAAAAATGATAGGGACCATTTTTGTAGATTTCGAGGTGATCTTCATTTTTTTTTCAAACAAAAATTTTCTAATTCGCATATTTTGGTAGATATTCGAGGGAAACTCATTTTTGGGACTTTGGGGGGGCATTTTCAGAGGGTTCCCACGTCAGAATCGTAATGAACTTTTTCTCGCTCGAAAGCATCCGCGAAGTCCTAAGAATTGCGCCACAAATGAAAACTGTACAGATTTATTTACAGCTTTGGGTACTTTCAGGTCTTCAGTTACTGGGCTATAAAGATTATAATTAGGATACGAAATAGTCCTTTGAACCAAGGATATACTTTTGTTACAGCAAATCCATGTAAATTAAAACATTTAATCCTTGTTTTGCATCAATAAGATCTTTTTGAGAAAATCAATTAAATTATAAAATTCCTTACTCCGTTTCAACTCTTTCACTTAATTGAAAAATTTGTATATTAGTAAATTAAACTAACCTTTTTCCTTGTGTAGTACCCCAGGAATGGGACAAATTAACCAAAAATTTTTGAATTTAAAATCAGCATTTTGAGGTTATTGATAAATTGCCCTATAAATCTTATTAAGAACTCCGTTTAACCGTTGCTTTTTACGTCCTTCCGCTTAGACTTATTCAACCCAAAGATGTGTTAAGAAAATCATTTGTTTCTTGATGAATGTAGCATTAACATCGTTTAAAATTAATTAAAATTAATATAATCAATAACATCTTTCTTTCAAATTTAGTTTTAAAACCTCAAATAAGCATAAAATGCACAGCTAAAATCTTAGTTTAAACTGTTCTCTTAGAAAGAGGCGGAGCCTAATTTATCACAGGCATTTAAATTTTTCGATGCATAGAAATTTGTAAGCAAATTTTGTTTCTTTAAATTAAGAAAAAAACACTTATTATGGAAAAACTAAGTGCTATTTTTCAAATTTTCTTTTTGTACAGCTTTAGGCTCCAGCCGAGCTATAACTTGAATATAAATTCATTCCAAAATATTAATATATTAATTTACTACGGATAAAAACATCAGTCAAAAATGCTTCAGAATTGCTTTTAGTCTCGGGAAACCTCGCGAGAAAACTTTATTTGTTAACGGATTTTTACGATCTAACCACTAAAATACAAGAAATGAAATTTTCTATCAGATTTATATAAGAGATTGAAAAAAAATCCTTGGGTCAGACTATACCTGGAAAAGGTCGTGGACATAATCAAAATTAACTAAATTCGTCATTTGCAGGGCTAATTCCGTACAATCGCGAAATTACGCATTATCGGGACTTCTATGATAACTCAGGGAGGTTGAGTATAAAATAAGAAAACGTATGAGGGACGATATATTCTCTGGACGTCAAGATAGAATCTGCGACTTTCTGGTGCTCGAATACTAGGCTTCAAGTAGATTGGTGAGCAAATCAATTGCTGCAGTAGCCTATTGAATCTGGCCATGGTAACATACGGTTCCATAGTGTGGTGGTCCAAAACAGAACAGATCACGACAAAACATAGGTTAGATCAAATTCAAAGAATAGCATATTTAAACATCACAGGTGCTAGAGGCATGAAGGTAATATTGAATCTCACCCCCTTAATATTTTTGTAAGGGAAGCGGTTTTGATAACTCTACCACGCCTCCACATGGTCGGTCTAGATACTAATGTAGGTACTGGCTTAACTGGATGACGCCCATGAAAGGATGCTACAAAAGAACTTCCAATTCTACAGCAAGTGTGGACTCAATTGCAGCTAGATTTGTTTTTAACAAACCCTATATAATTAACATAAAAAAAGCAATATCAAAAATGAGCGAGTCTAAAGCAACCATAAACAAAGACTCCTGGAGACAGTGCCTAAAATGACCCTTTCGGTGAGTCGACCATGCATGGTTACAGTCCTAGGTAGAAAGGGCCAAATTAAAAAAAAAAAGACAGAAATGAGACCAAAAAATTCCCCTACTAATGAGCTGGAAAATTGGACCAGCGCCAGCGCCAAAAACAACCAGCCAAATTTCCCTACGAAAGATGAACCTAATCAAGCCAACAGGCTCAAAAAAAAATTACTGCTAGCATACAGAAACGAAGCATCTTCCTGGGAATAAGGAAAATGCCAAGACAATAAAGAACTTTAAATTTCAACCAGGTAAATAAGGCGCTTAACTATACATCCATGCAAAATTTGTAAGATACCGGAGTGTTAATATTATAAGAGATTTTAGTTAGTCGAATAGCATCTTGACACAAAAATGCGGATATTATAATTCTAGGTGGACCCAACAAAATGCAGCTCTAGAATTCACCAAGCAAGATCTATAAAGAGTCACAGCTTTCCAAGCAAAATTTGGTTTAAGATTGTACCAAGTGCAATTTTATAAAAAAGAAGTTTACTTAGCCTAATATTTAAAAAATCTTTGTATGATTCTGTTACAACAAAATCAGCTAAATCAAGAAAGATCTATAAAGAGCGACCAGCAATGAGATTGTACCAAGGAAAAGAAGAATTTGCATAATTTTGTTGTTCGAAACAAAAAAAAAAGATGGATAAAAGAGCCAAGCAAGCCTAGGTATCTCATTACAATTGAAATAAAACTGATACAGGTGAGTGCATAACTCTTGATATAAGCCTCAATATTTAAATAAAAGGAATACATTGCTAATGACGAAGTTAAACTGTTACACAAGGTGGGTACAGACTGTGGCATATACTTACCAACTATAAACCTGAAAATCGGATGGACAATACTATCAGTATTTATACAGACAGTAGACAAGCATTACTAGCCCTGAAGAAACCACGTATTACTTTAGGACTTGTACTAGAATGTCAGCATGCCTTGATTAATATCCCTCAAAATACCATTATCAACTTAACCTGGATCAAGGAATATGACATATCTAACATATACCGCAGACTCGCTAGCCAAAGCACCTACTGAGGTCTAGATGCTGTGGTATTACCACTCTCTGAAACTTTCAGATCAGAGAGCGGCAATCAATTGTTATAATTAACACTGCACTCCCATCAAAAAAATTAAAAAGAGAATTGATTTCTCTGGCTTTTCAATCTCTATCGCATGCCAGTTGGTATGCAATGGAAATTCTTTAGCTTGAAAAAGTCTACTGCAGAAGATAAGAGTAATCGCCAATCGATTTAGGGATTTTCGGTATAAGACTAACAAGAGTAGCTCCGTAGCTCCTACGAAATCCAGGTGTTCCATAATTAATGGACAGTCCAGGGAAAGTAGCTTGGGATAGAACTTAGAAATCCAAAAAACTTAGCCATTCGCCGAAGATATCTTTAAATTTTAACTTGCAAAGTGACTTGCTCTAAACTAGATTAAAAACTGTTGATTGAAAGCACCATCCTGAAAAAGAATAAAAAATTACCTTATTGTGACAAAGTTTAATTTTTAAAAAGCTGGAAAATTTTGGAATTTACGGACATGTCAAAATTTAAGATTTATAAAATCAGTTAACATTAATGTTAAGCCAAAAGTGGCATTACTTATTATTTCTTGATTTTAAAAATCATTTTGTTTCTTTTTAGCTATAAATTAGCATTCCTGTATTTTTTTTCAAAGATTTTATTGCTCATTCTTTTTAAGATGTGAGCTATTACTATGTCACATTGTTATTAGGTACCAGGTAACATAACGATTTCCAAGTAATGTTTTAACGAAAATGAAAACAATTAAAGTTGTTATAAAGGCTTCTTTTCAAAACCACCGCCAGTTTGCACACATTTTAAATCAGGTATCAAAATTTTTCAAAACTATTCTAAATAACAATAGTATTGACCGAAAAGCGTGGCCTATCATTTCCTTTAGAACAACTGTCATTGAGATTTGAATCACTATAAACTAAATACTTAAGACGTCCTTACAAAAAGAAACCTAAAATTGATAGGTTAGGATATCTTACAAGTCAATAAATGGATCCGCATCTCCCTATCTATCATCCATTAAATGTGGCATTTATCCCTTGGGTAACTCTCCAAGTGGAAAACGCTGAACCACCATCTCATTAAAAATAAAATAATTGTCATTAGTCAAGAGGTATATTGTCTAGGTAGTTACGCTCGAACTATCCTAGCACTTCCAAGTACTTGTTCTGGCTTAGATTCCCATCGATAAACCAGGCACCACCAATAGCATGTTAAAATAATACTGCATACCACATTTTAACTTTTTTGGGGAATTGGCGACGAGAACCAATTTGGATGATCGAATCCTCTCTCGCCCAGTTAAAGTTAATATGACATTGTTCGTGGTAAAGGGTAATTCACCTTAGAAAATGATGTTTAGTTAATATATTCTACAATGATCTCTCTCATAAGTAAGCTAAATATGTGTAAGCTACTTTCGGTTTAAAGGCTTTCTTGCTGTGCCGGACTCTATTCAGAGCGTTTTAAATTTAAAACTTTTTTATGATGGTACACACTGTTTAAATAATTTTAAATATTTGTTTTTAGAAAATTAATTCTAAACTTGTCAAATTCTCAACAAGGGAAAGAACGCTGGCTGATTAAGAAAACACTCGCGGAAACTTAAGCAAGGCGCAATTAAGATGTTATCATGGCGGCCACGATGCGGAGAGCTGTCAACAATTAACGTAATTTATTATGAGGTAACAATGGTAATGTTGTCATATTGTGATTGGGTGGTCCGAAAAGGTCCCGCGCTAGTCATCGTCATTAGTTACTTATTGAAAAGTACAGTCGGAGCCATCAGAGATCTTGGTATATGAAAGTACCTTTGTAGTAAATATAACCGACGTGCCTTATTGGAATCGGAATGTCAAATATTCGATTTTTACCTCTTATCATTTATTAAGTTGAAAGAAGCAACTGAGCAGAAAAGCCGACATTGCATATCTTGGAAATTTTTTTAAGTAATAATACAGAAGAATGTTGATATATAGCGTCTTTTAAAAAGTCCGCATCATATAAAAAATGTTCGTATTATTAATTTTAAATAAAATTTGAATTTGGCATTAGTTTGTGCTTTAAATTAGATATAAATTTATTCAGCCTCGCTCAATAAAATGACACCTTGTATTCGTCAAAAATTTTATGAACAACTTAGAAGAAATCTGTAAAAAAAGTTGTTTCTAATTTTATTTTATGTCTATGTACCAGAGCTGGGTAGAAATCAAATCCTTTTGGAATCAAATCCAGGAATCGACTCCTTTTTAAGGATGCGAAGGTTGGAATCGATTATATTTTAAAATTAGGATCCGTGATCCGGATTCGTTATATAATTATAAAATAATCCGGAATTGATTTCTTTTTGGACGGATCCGATTCCAAAAGGAATTGATTCCTTATATTTCTAATTTGAGACAAATCGTTTATAAATGCCAAAAACCGCCATTTTGAATACTTCATTTCAATTTTTCACTAAGATTATTAATTTCTAGATTGTGACCCAGCACTCTTAAAAACCCTTATATCCTAAATCTGAGGCAAATAGGTTTACAAATGCCAAAATCCACCATTTGGAATCTCCCATTTTAAATTTACAAATTTTTACCCAAGATTCTTAATCAGCATTACATTGATTTTCGGAAATAAAGAAAAAGAATTTTAAAACATCTGCCTATTAAATTCCTTAAAAAAGAACCTTACATGTGATTTTTAACCAAAATTTTTTTTTAGTTCCAGAGAAACATCATTTAAATCAAAAATGTTTTTTCGAGTGTGGTATCCAAAATCAGGCATACATTTTACTTCTATTGGATCTCAAAAGTTTTGATTGTTCGATCTTAATAATTTTTTAATATGTTATCTTTGTGATAACCATAAGGGACTTTTAAATGGGACTTTTTATTATTATTATTATTCAGTCTTACAAAAATGAATTGAAAATTTTAATACATTTTTATATTCTGCAAGCAGAGAAATTATTAAACGGTACTAAACTTTCTGCAAAATTACAATAGGATGCACCATTTATCAGTTGCTTAAGGTTTCCTTAAGAATCACATTTAAAACCCCTATAAAGATCTAGCATCGCAAGTTTTGAAATACAGTTCAAAAAAATGTTCTATTTAAGGGTGGTTTCATGTTGATCTTAAAAATAACATATTCAAATTTAAAGAATATTTACCAAAAACTAATTTGGCTAAGAGTTACAGCACTTTCAAATAAGGCTAGAATTATATTTCGTGGTCCGGGCTCCGCGCTAACATCTTTGACATTTGATTTATTATCTGGATTATGTAGTAACCATTTGTAAGTATAAAAACTAAAGATGATCCGGATTCGTGATCCGATAAATATGAATCGGTTCCCTGGATTTGATTCCCTCTTTTCTTAAAAAAGGAATTATGATTTGTATTGGTCATTCGATTCCTTTACGAGAATTCGGATCCGTTAATCGGTTCCTTTTTTGAAGGATCCGTCCCAGCTCTGCTATGTACTTAGTCTAAGCTATCTATAATAAACTTAATTTTCTTACCATTTTTAGCAAATTAAAAAAAAATCTACTATATTTTACCCATATTGCCGTATTTCTTAAAAAACAATTAGTTGTTAATTATATTTCTATAAGAGTTTTTATCTTGGGTTATTTTGCTTTTTGAAAATATCAAAGTTAGGACAGAAAATTTTTACATAAGTGATGCAATGTTTAAAATAACTTTTTTCTACATTTACAAATAAACACCATTATTATATTGTTGTAGATAGCAAACATGTCTGAAAACCTTAGAATATTGCCAATAAAAATACAAGAGTCACAATTAGCAGCAATAGCTGCTCCAAAAACCTAAAGAAAACGCACTGCTGCAGAAAAAGTGTTATTTGTTTTAAAATTTATTAACAATTTTACGTTTTTAAATGCGAACCTGGACTTTTTTTTCTCTATTTGTTGAAATCTTTAAAGGGCCTAAATAGTATATTAGGTATTAAGGCCAGTAAGTGTTTCTTACTGGTTAAGAATAGGTTTAAAGATCGAGACGCAGTCGAGCTCTCTAAAACAACCGAAACCAATAAGAACTTACTGACAGTGAAACTTACGCTTTTTTGAAGAAATAAATCGTTAGGCAGGCCCGGATTTGAGGGAGGGCAGACGGGGCTGTTGCCCCGGGGCCTCCACAAGAAAGGGGCCATCACAATGGATATAAAAAAATTATATCCAAATTTCGACGGGTCAGTAACTTTTACTTATTTTTTCCTTTTAAAACAGTCTTTTTTTTGCATTTTTATCAACAAAAATTTCACAAACATAATAATATTGTTCTTAAATATTAAAAACTATATATTCATATTTCTTCATTTTAATCCGTAAAACTTTGACACATCCGGTCGTTATAAAAATTTTAGTAATTTTAATTTTAATTATTCAAGATTAAAAATCAACTTAAAGACATTCAGCTAGTCTTAAAATATTTGTTTTGAGCACAAGAATGATTTCACCTCAGATTTCACAAACTTCAGTCAGTGATATTTTAAATTCTAAAATGGTCAAAAATAATCCGTTGAGGGGGCTCTAACTTTTTTTCTAACAATATTTAGGGGGACCATCATGTCTCATTTTAAAGCTTGGACTTTAAGTTAAAACAAGTGGCTGTAGGACTTTCTAAGTTAAACAGAAGCCAAGTTATGACAGCAAAATTAGAAAACTCGTTATTTTGCAATATTTTTGAATTAAATTGGCAATATCTCCAGTTCTAACTGAAGAATTTTTATTTAGAAAACACCATTTTGATTCTTTTTTCATAAGGAACAAAAAAGTATTGGAGAACATTTTTCTATCTTCAATAGTTTATTAGCTACAGTGTATTAAACAATTAAATAGTTTATAACAATTTTCTAACCATTTTTCCAGAATATCAAGTTTCTTGTAATCCTGTTTTAAATAGTAAAATGTAAAATCTGCCCAAGGACCTCCACAGTCGTAAATCAGGTTCTGTTGTTAGGTATATCAAACACCTTAATCAAATACCTAGCTGGTATATTGAGTTTCTATGACAAGAAATTTAATATTTGTCATTAGTATCACATTTGTCAACTTTAGCGGTCAATTAGACTTTTTGTAAGATATAATGTAGCACAAAAGTGACGATTCTGATCTAAAGAATGCTTGAAACGCAGGATGTTCTGCATTTAGCCCGTGAGGTCTGGAGGTTTTGGATTGCAGTTTAGCATCACCATCTAAACTTTGCAAGTAGTTTTTTTCGGACTAGCCAATTAGTTCTGATTACTACTAACCGAAATCAACAAAACCAGAACTAGAACTGCTTTCCTAACGCAGGAAAAATTCATAAGTCAGTAAGTATTCACTTACCAATCAGTAATTTGCAAATATCACTTACAGATGACATAATTTAACCAGTAAAGTTGCAATATTACCTAAGTGTGCAAAAAAGCTTTTAACAACCTTTCAGTTATATTCAGCTGCTAATTTTATCTTTATTATTTATTTTTATCAACAAATTTTTAAATATGTTCTATAGTTTTGTGGCGGATTCATGTTTCAGTTTGTTTTATTTGGAATACCCGCCTTACTACTTTTTGGAAAATGGGACCCTTTTGGTCCGGGTCCCGGGGTATACGGACTGACCCTGTCCAGCCCTAATGACCCCTATGAACTTGCAGATCGCCTGCAACAAAAAAGAAGAAAACCCCCCAAAAAATCACAAATACTAGTCTACGTTTCGGTGGCAAGTCGGCCACCGTTGTCAAGACAGAAACTAAAACAAAAAATTAAACTAAATTTTAAGAAATTTTTGGTTTAAAAACTTAGAAAATTCTGATAGCTTTTTTTACTTTTTAATGACGTTTTGTCATAAATTTAGTTCATAGGGTTCAATAGGACTGGACAGGGTCAGCCCGAATACCCTGGGACCCGGACCAAAAGGGTCCCATTTTCCAAAAAGTAGTAAGGCGAGTATCCCCGGGTGGCGGATTGGGGATCGGCCAGGTCTCTCACGGAATCTGGCTAGTGGCGATTATAAGTAGGGTGAGAGAAGATAAATTTCTCAAAATCCTTTGCAAAGGTCGCTGCCGCGGACCACCACCAGTGCTCACATCTAGTGATACCTGGTACCTCTCTCTCCTTTCTTAAACTAGTCTTGGGAGACAAGCTTTAATCTTTTCTATCGGCCTCCCTTGGCCAACCCTTGCTCTTCCAAGCCCCTACGCCATTGGGTTTCCAAAGGCTAGGAGCTACTCATTTTCCCACTACTTCTTCCTCTTCTTCTACAACCCAATCCCAAGGTGGTGAGGACATCCGTGCCGAAGGGTTGCGTGGCACATGGGAGATGTGTCTTTAACGAGCCCTCCAGAATACCTGGCGCCCTTCTGGAATAAGTAGCCTTGTCCCAGTAAGCGGCTCTGCTGGGATGGACCTCCTTTCCGCACCACTCGTGGGAATCATATGGATTCAGAAAAAGTGAAAAACAATCCAACTCAGATGGAGGTGGAGGAAGGTCATAAAGACCAAGCCTCACCTACGCCTGAGGTAAACCCCGCTGGACTTGAACCTGCAGGCACTAATCCTGCAGCTCAAGAAACCCAGCAAAAGCGGAAGCCCAACCTCGAGCGCAGGATGTCTGGTGCACAGCGCCGGAAACTTGCAATTGAGGCGGCCAAAGCTAGAGGTGAACCTATTAAACCCAGGAAGCCCAGGGCAAATAGGAAAACCAAAGCCAATCTGGAGGCTGAGAAACCTTCAGGCAGCAAAGCCGAGTCTGGGAACCGAACCCAAGGCAAGGCAAACGGAAGTGCTCCGCAATCAGCACGCCGTCACCCTGTGCGAGACAAACCAAGAAAGGCCGGTCTGAGCATGTACAGGTAAAACCCAGTACAACAACTGGGGCAACCTTCAAACAGGCTCTCACAGGCCACAAAATGGCAGTCTCGTTGGACTCGTTCCCGGAAGGAAAACTCACCGCGGAACAGTCCAAACAGATTCAGATGGCGATGACTCGGGAGATCTTTAAGTCTCCAGCGGGGGAGGGGCCGCAGTTTGTGGGTAGCTACCCGCAGGCTGGGGTACTTTTCGTAACCTGCGTAAACGATCACGCCAGGGACTGGCTAATGGACAAAGTTCCAAAAATTCAACCCTGGGAGGGGGCGACCCTTAGAGTAGGATACGCTAAGGACGTTGTCAAAACTGCCAAGTTTGTGACATTTATACCCACGGAACTCCTTGATGACAAGGAGCCGGGTAAAATCCTTCAGAATCTGGGGATCCAAAACAAGGATCTCAATACAGGTGACTGGAGGCTCATCAGCAGCCGTAGTGAGAAACAGGGCATCACCCTTGTACTTGCTATGGATGAACACGCCCTGAAGGAATTGGGCAAGAGGGGCTACCAAGCCTTTCTGGGCCTAAACCCAATCACCTTCAGAGTGACCAAAACACGCAAACAGGAGTCTGCAGGAACTGCGGGTGCTTCAAGCAAACCTGCAGCATAACAGGGCAGCCACGGCTGTCCTATGCAGGCTCCTATCTCGTGGAGACGCGGACATAGCCCTCATACAAGAACCTTGGCTTTTTAAAGGAAAAGTTGGGGGCTTAGGCGAAGCCGGAGGTAAGTTAATATATGACTCCAACTCTGGAAATGTCAGATCCTGCATATTTATTAAGAAGGAATTACATGCCTTAAAGCTGACTGAATTCTGTTCTAGGGACCAGGCAGCGGTAAGGCTGAAATACATCATGGAAGGTGTATGGACTGAAGCTGTCCTCGCTTCAACCTACCTTCCATATGATGCAATCGATCCACCCCCATCTGAGGAACTCCGCCAGTTGGAGCAATTCTGTGGGCGCTCTAACCTACAGCTCATTATTGGGATGGATGCCAACGCACACCACACTGCTTGGGGAAGCAGTGATATCAACAGGAGAGGTGAGTACCTTTTAGACTTTATTATTTCTGAAAATTTAGAGGTATTAAATAGGGGGAATGAACCTACTTTTGTGACTAGAGCCCGTAAAGAGGTAATCGACGTTACTTTGGAATCTCCGCGTATACGATCCCAGGTAACTCGGTGGTATGTATCTGAGGAACGTCGCTGTCTGATCACAGGCACATCTTCCTGGCGATCTCTGCATTTCAGAGGCCAATGGGGAGTACCGTGATCCGAGGAGCACGGACTGGGAGAAATACAAGAAACTTTGACCATCAACTGCAGTAACGTCAAAACCAGCATTAGGAACACAACTGACATAGAGCTTGCTTCCTGTGAACTACTGAGGCTAACAAACTCTTATCAGAATAACTGTCCTCTAGTAAAGCAAACCGCCAGGAAAAAGTCTACCTGGTGAATAACGAACTACTGGAGCTAAGAAAAACCTGGAAACTGTTCAACAGAGCAAGAAAACAGGTGAGTGGGATGAATATCAATCTGCACTCACCGAATACAATAAACGGGTCCGTAAGGCTAAACTGGATTCATGGAGGAAATACTGCCAGGAGGTTGAAAATACCAGCACGGCAGCTAGACTCCAAAAATCCTGTCAAAGATCCGGTCAATCCTGTTGGCACTCTAAAAAACCAGATGGAACCTACTCTGAAACTGGCAGGGAAACTTTGGGAGATTTTGCTCCAAACACATCTACCAGGATCAAGAGAAACTCAACTTAATGAGACCTACCCAGACGTCAATGTTCCGAATATTCGGCCCACAAGAAGCGACTGGGAAGTAGCAAAGGATTAACCTACGAAAAAATCGAGTGGGCAATTGAATCATTTGAAGCCTACAAAGCACCTGGACCTGATGGGATAATCCCAGCACTACTACAGCAGGGAAAGCAAACCCTAGTTCCACTGCTTTGCAAACTCTTCCATGCAAGCCTAGCTACGAGCTATTTGCCCAATGCATGGAAGCAGACTAAAATGGTCTTCATTCCAAAGCCGGGTAAGGACTGCTCCCAGGCAAAGGGACTTAGACCAATTACATTGTCGTCTTTTATGATAAAAACAATGGAAAAACTGATCGACAGGTATGTCAGGGAAAACTCTCTGACAGAGAGGCCACTCCACAAAAACCAACATGCCTATCAGTCAGAAAAATCAGCGAATCTGCTCATCATCAACTGGTGACCAGATTAGAACTCGCACTGAACAACAAGGAAATCGCACTTGCTGCATTTCTTGACATTGAGGGAGCTTTTGATCGAACCTCCTTCAACTCAATGGCCGCGGCTCTTGCCAGACATAATGTTAACGACACCATTTGTAGGTGGATAAACAACATGTTACTTGGCAGACGAGCGCAAGCAACGTTATTCAGCGAAACAATGGAGGTGTCAGTGGTCAAAGGATGCCCACAGGGAGGGGTTCTATCCCCACTACTGTGGGATATGGTTGTTGACGAACTCCTGGTGGAACTGAATAATAATGGCCTATACCAGGGTATGCAGATGACATCACTATACTTGTCGGGGAAGCATAACAAAACAACTCGAGCTTATGCAAAGGGCACTGAGAATTGTGGAGGGATGGTGCAACAAGGAAAACCTTACTGTTAATCCTGGCAAAACTGCACTAATACCCTTTACTAGACGAAGGAAGCTGGATGATTTAATATCTCCTCACTTCTTCGGTACCACACTCGGCTATGTTCAGGAGGTAAAGTACCTTGGATTAACTCTGGATTCTAAGCTAACCTGGAATCCACATATGCAGAATGTGATTAATAAGGGCAAAATGGCTCTAATGGCTACCAAAAGAGCTGTGGGGAAGAATTGGGATTTCAGCCACGCATAGTGCACTGGTTGTACACTGCTGTGGTAAGACCCATGATAACCTACGGTTCAACTATCTGGTGGCCAAAATAGAACAGAGAAAAGCAGAGCTGGAGTTATCCAAACTCCAGCGACTAGCATGCTCTGTATAACGGGAGCTATTAGAAGCACTCCAACTGCAGCCATGGAAACCTACTAAGCCTCCCCCTCTTGGTATAATTATTAAGGCGGAGGCGAGGATTGGGGCTTACAGGCTGAAATGTAACGGCAACTGGTGCTCTGGGCCTGCCCTAGGACACACCAGAATAACGAGCAGTATCACAAACCCAATATTTGAGATGAGCAGTGATACAATGCCAAAACGATAAATACACACAGACCATACAAAACCCAGCTACCTGGGGCGGTAGTGAGCGATCTCCTGGTCAGTCTCGGAATTTGGTTTGGTATACCGATGGATCCAAGACTGACAATGGAGCCGGCGCAGGAATACATGGTATGACCCCCAGGTTTAATGCTTATGCTTCCTGGGAAATATGCCACTATTTTCCAGGCGGAAATATATGCCATTGAACTTTGTCTGCGAGAGAACTTGAGGAGGGATATAAGGGCAGGAACATTACTATCTTCTCTGATAGTCAAGCGGCCATAAAAGCTTTGGCATCCCAACAAGTCAACTCAAGGTTGGTTTGGAACTGTCTGCAATGCCTTCTAAACCTGGCTAACCACAACAAAGTTACACTTTCCTGGGTGCCAGGACACAGGGAATACAGGGCAATGAAAATGCAGACTTCCTGGCCAGCGAGGCTCCGCAGCAATGTTTGTGGGTCCTGAACCTGTTTTGGAATACCAAAAGCCTCGGTTCGTGGCTACATGACTCGGTGGATTCAAACACAACATCAGTCATACTGGAACCACATTCCAAGGCAAAATCACATCATCAATCATCAATGTTGGACTCACCATCGAAAGCATTGAAAAGTGAATTACTAAAACTAAATAGGAATCAGATTAGAATAGTGACAGGATTAATAACCGGACACTGCACCCTAAGAAAACATATGCACACTATGGGCATCTATAGAGAAGAACCCATTTGCAGACTATGTGACGAAGAGGAAGGAAGCCTCTCACATCATATATGAGTGCCCTGCACTTACATACTGGAGACAAATCAAAACCTCATGGTGGACACTAACCACCAGGAGGCTGGAGACCAGAAAAGAACAGTAAAAGGGCTACTACACCTGTCTAAGGTGTCAAACCTTTTTAACTGAAACAAATACACAAGAGATACAACAAGCCCTGTTGGCTGCAGTGTCGAGGCGGACAAAACCTCAACTTGTGTATTTATTTTATCAATCAATCAATCAATCAATTCCAAATAAAACAAACTGAAACAAATTTTTACTTATTCAGAAAAATAGGTCTAATACATAAAATGATCAAAGATGAATTGAATAAAGATCATGGCACATCTACTTCTGTGTTTGCAACCCTTATCAATAGGTAAATAGTTTTGTGCAGAACATTCAGTGAAAGAAACTTCTCCCGAAATTATTGGCAATTATTGACCCGATATCGTTTAAAGCAATCAACATTCAAAAAGATTAAAGTTAAGTTGGATAAAGATCATGGCACATCTACTTCTTTGTTTGCAACCCTTATCAATAAGGCAAAATAGTTTTACTCGGAACATTCAGTGAAATAAACTATCGCCGACATTATTGACAATAATGTACACGATATGGTTTAAGTAATCAAGAAATGAGTACAAGAAATAATTGATCCCACTCCCACAGGCATATGGCAAGATACAGTATATAAAAATTTTCAGGAAAATTGGGTGTGAAAAAAATATTGTCAAGATGACGAGTTTGCTCTCCGATGGGAATAAACGCAATCCTGTAGTCGACTTCAAGGCTGTTTTAGGACTTTTCCCTCGAAATACTGACTAGTTTTTTAGTTAATTTATAACTGTGGGCGAAACCTATATAAACTACTACACTCCACAGACAAAGAACAGTTAAAACATTTAGATTTTAAAGGGAAATAAGTTCCAAAAAAGGCAAAAACGGTAATATTGGTCGGCAATTAAATGGTCACGTATTTACGATGTGAGTGGAGTCATCTATACCAATTACTTAAAAAAAAAAAAAATAATTGGATACTACTATGCGTCGGTATTGCACCAGTCAAGCAAAGAACAAGAGAAGCTTCCCCTTATAATAAAGAAGTTGGTTCTCTTGCATCAAGGCAATGCAATTGCCTTGATGCAAGGCAAAATTTTTGGCCAAAATTTGAAATTAAAGTAAGAATTACCACAAATCCAACCTTTTTGCCAGATTTATCCTCCATGACTTTTTTTACTTTTAAACCTGAAAAAATGGCTTGGCGGAAAACAGCTTATATTAAACAAGGATTTTCTTTTGGATCCAAGGAATTACTGAACGGCTCTACTACCCTTAAAGTGAGTGTCAGAAAATCTAAAAAAATGTACAAACTCTATTTTCCACGATTAACTGAGAAACTACTTAAATTTTACAAATTTTTAAAACGCATAATAATTTAGCAATTAAATGTATATCTTTGTTAAAATTAAACTTTTAATAGAGGCTATTGGTACCGAAATGTCTAGAATATAACTCGTTTTTTATTGGATTAACTTATAATATTAAAATTTAAACAAAATATCAACAGTTTCTGCAAGCTTTCCGAATATTAATCGCACATTTTTCTGAAATATAGGCTCGGCAACTATTTCTTAATAGCATGGGGGCCACCGTATACAGGTTTGTCGGACATTAACAGAGTTGTCTGCCTGCTGGATATCACTTACCGCCACCCAACGGGGGGGCTGTGGGTCGCCGCCACTCCACACGGTCCTCTAATAAGACATATATTTATATTTTGTTGATAAATTGCTGTGCACTCAATCTCTTTGGTGTATAAGGTAGAAACGAATAAAATTTGACGTAGCATTAGACATCAGATGAACCCAATAAGTGAATTTGAATTGTTGAAGAACGTCATCTGTAGTATAATAAAAAAAAGAGATTGTGTGAAACAATGATTGGCTGTTTGCCTTAAAATTTATCCTTAGCTTTATTCTAAAGCTATGGTTACAAAAAAATCTACAAAAATGATAGTCTTTATAATGTATAAAATCTATTGTTTCCGCATATTTTTTGTTGGGTTATAATTTATTTATTATTAGGTAACAAAATCTTTTAAAAATTTGTTTGAATTTTATTTGTCTGTTGTAAGCTTTAAACTTGTATAAACCTTTATTATGGCATATTACAAGTTGTTTCAAAGGTCTCATAAAATCGCGTGTCCGCGTCTAGATATTCAAGGTCAAAGGTCACAAAATTTGATTTTCTGCAAATATCTCGCTTCCTAGGATTTTATTGATATATATTTTTATTTTAGAAATCAAAAGCATAAAATTCTTTACAAATCGTCTTATACTTTTTTTCATAGGCTCAACCGTTTTTGAGATAGAGCGCAGCGCTTAGCCATACATAATATAATGCAAAATCAACTGTGTGTTATGGTAAATTATACGTTGTAGTAAGTAAATTAATCAATAAATTACCAATAATTATGTATAATTAGCATTATTTATAATTAAATGTAATATATTTAATATTATTCCTTTATTAAATATATTCGTTTAATAATACTTACCTACTTTTTGTAATTAAAAATTATGATCTCAACGAAGAAAGAGCATTTGACCCACAAATCGTTGACGATATAGAGAAAAATATATTTGCAACGAAGATGACGATAATGAGTTGGAAAATTTCGAGAGACCGCAAAACGTTAATGAATAAGAAAATTGATACTCTTGTTCTAATTATTAAAGTTTTTATAAATCCATCTCCACATTGTATTAAGTGTATGATACATAACTGCTTAAAAAATATATGTATAATTAGAATGCATATATCATATTCTTTTTCTACTAAAAATATTATTTAAATATATTTAAATATTATTAAAATATACTTAAAGTATTCCACCTAAAAAATGTTTTATTTTACCAAGTAGGTAAGTATTATTAAGCAAATAAATTTATTAAATAAAAATATTAAATTTAGTGTATAAATAATTAAATAATTGAAATTATTTATATTTATAAACTATTTACTGATTTGTTAACTTTAAACCAATGTATTATTTACCAGAAAACACGTTGATTTTGCATTATACTATGTATGACTAAGCGCTGGGCACTCTCCGCGCTCTATCTCAAAAACCGTTAATTTATTGAAAACAGTTTAAAACAAAACTTGTAGAGATTTTTATGGTCTACAATTTTAATTAAAAATGTAAATATCACTAAAACGATAGAAAACGAGATATTTGCGAAAATCCGAATTTTGTGAATTTTGACCTTGAATATTTTCAGACGCGGACACGGGATTTTTTTTGTTAAAAAGAAACTTTGTATTGTATTTATTGTATCATTCCCTTTCTTACTTACAAAATATGCAACGTAGTTACTTAAAGTTTTTATATATATTTTATGTATTATTTTTACATGGGTGTCTAAAATGTAGTTAGAGGGAGTTTATTAATCTAAGACTTAAAACATTGAAAATATGGAGGAAAAGAAAACACCTTTGCAGGCGGCAAGTTCCACAAAAAAAAAGGAAAAGATTGAGCGGCCCAGAGCTAGTCCCCGGACAATTATTAAAACATGCGATGAAAGCAGCAATAGACAGATGATCCGTAAAATAATACTTGGATGGTTGGCCTATATCATCTGGCCAAAGACATGCGAAAGCAAAGCTAAGTGACCCTTTCAAGAAACTAACATCTGAGGTTTTCCATCAGGGGTCTGGGGTGTACTTAGTTAGGATAATTAGTAGGACTTTCACAGGCTACTGTCATGTAAGAAAACACTTGCAGAAAATGGGCATTCATAACGGACCCACAACATTCAGGCTTTGCGAGAAGGAGAAGGTAACAGCCTCACACATAATGTAAGACATGCGACCAACCCCGCTTAATCCAGCCAACCAATCTAGGTATAGATGAGTGAGAAGTTTAGGATTCTCCAGGTGTAAACAACTGCACATAAAGAAATCATATTTGCTAAAAGGTCCTAATGCCATTATACCTTCTTGATCAACAAGAAAAGAAACTTTGTTTTTGGGACCGTATGGTTATTCATAATAGGAACTGCATTTCTTTAAACTAAATCAATAATGCTTAGTTTTGTGGCAAAAGCCATTCCCAAGACCTAGAAGCTTTATTTCAAGCAAATTCTGATCTGAGGTAGGATCTGAGGCCACTTTTTTAACTGACACTCTGACACTCAGATCAGTTTCAGAATTCCAAACAACCGCCTCCCTTTTGCAGGAAATGAACTTCTTTTATCTTTGCATTACCATAGATTTAAAACGGTCTGTTTTGTGTTAAAGTTTTAATTGCCTAAAATCAGGATATCTAACTTTCTTTGACCTAAACTTACCTTTCGGTTTTTTTTTCCAAATATACCTGCTATCAATATACCGCTCCCCATCTAAAAATTATTGATTTATCAATTTCATCAAAGTTGATTATATTATTTCGTAGTTAGTCATGTATCAATATTATTAAGGAACTCACCTGTTTTCCTTGCCTTGTCAATCATAATTTCAAAACTTAAACCAAACATCGTAACTGCTTAGTTGTTCAGATTATGGCCTGGTCTTTGTGTCGTATTCCAAACAAACTAACGACTGCTCTTTCCTTGTCTCTGAAATATTGTTTACAAGTTAACCAAGTAATTTAACTGAGTATTTAGACCTATATTTCAAACAAAGTGAACCCAAAGTCATCAAATTATAAATTGAGAAGACATATTTTTGGTTCGACAAAGAATTCTAAGTTTTTTAAAAGCTGCTTTGGCTACGTTTGTAATGTGTGTATGCCGTTTAGGATTTTTCTCAGAAATACTACCCATAAGTTTAAATGATCTTTGTTTTGCAGGTCTTGGCGACCTAAAAAAATGAATGAGTGCAGGGTTCAATAGTCAGCAAAACTATGCATGGAAATTAATCATGAAAAAGAGAAGCTGGTCAATGTAAAAAATATAAAAATGGTGCCAGTACGGAACTTTGGGGTATCTCCTTTTTAATTTAGTAAACGTTAAAAGAGTGAATAGTTACAATAACCAGTTACAATCACAAATCAAAATAAATCACCACGACATAAGTATTTTTCAATGGCTCAATAGGCATTGAGAAAGTTTAACACATTAATAACGAAATACAGGTAAATATCGATATTTTTATTTTAAAGTCCCATTACTTGTGTCTCTTGGTAATATCCGTATAAATATTACATATTTCTAATATTTATTATTTACGTTTTATTCTTTGTCACTTAGTTAAACTACTCTGTTTACTATTTAAGAATTAGCAATTAATCTATTTAAGTTAAATAAAATAATAAGACCAAAATATTTTAAAGGTTTTAGGTGTTAAAATTCCATATCATTCAAAATTGGCAGCCTACTTATAACACTTCAATAGAATCAGAATGCCGTCTTTTGGGCAACGATCAGTAGCGCGCGGCGGTCAGAAATGTTTTCAGTTAGTGAAATTGTATGGGTCAATTGCGCGCGGGATACCCTCGGTACATCGATCAATTACACGAAAGAAAACTAAATAAAACAATAATTATTCAAATATATTTCGTTAGTTTGCAACAAAACACTCTTAACAAAATTAAATCTTTCAATACTGCTATATACATATAAATTAATTAAATGTGTTAGGTTAGGTTAGGTTTAAAGTGAGTGGACTTTTTACGCCCTCCACCGCCACCGCTCAGTCTATTGTGACACACATACTTTTATATTTTTCCCAATAGGATCAGACTTCTAATGAATCTGATATCAGATTGGGAGAGATTTCTTACATCTCCTCTTACTCGTGTCGCTACCGGACACGAGCACAATATGAGTTCTGGTGTCCCTGTCTCCTGGAAAGTATGACGATCAGATGATTAGATCCGTTATGCCCTCCTCTCCCAGTATAGTAACGTGGGTAGCTACCAGGTCCTTGTTACAGGAACCAGATGTTCCTTCTGAGGCCGTATCTCCGGCCTTTTCCTATGAAAACGTTCTATCCGCTTTCTGTTTAAAGCCAGAACCCTTTGCCCTATATAAGCAGTTCCGTCCGCCTTCTGTTTGAATTCAGAGATTTCTTCCTAAGCACCTGTTTGGTCGGGATGGATTAGCCCTACTTCGTGAAACGCCTGTAACTCCAGGGGCACCTTTTAAAACGGAATCATCCGTTTCGGTCGGCGCACAGCCAGCGGTGGGAATTTAATGTGTTACATAATAGTTACATTTTTTATTCCTTACTACCATAGCTAATTGTATAGCGTTAAATGTTTTTATTATTTTTAAATTTTCTTAAAATCGAATAGACAGAGAATTTTCGAACTTACAAAATAATATAAATTTTATATAAATTTCCAATTATGAAACTATTAGGGGCGGGTATTAATGTCTTGTCCGCGCTCAATCGAGAGTTTCTTTTTTGGGGAAATTTTATAATCTGTAACAGATGGTCGAGATTTGTGCCACATTTCTGTGCAAAGAAATATGGCCCTCTACATCCGCAATGTTCACGGTTACGTTCATTTTTTTTAACATCGAATGGAGAACGCCGTGAAGCACGAACGCTAAGCCGCAAAACCATCCACACGCTCGTTTCACGGCTTTGTAAAGCCGTCTTAAGAGTTAAACTGAACACAGCACGCTCTTGATAAATACCTGTCTTTGCACCTAACTCTGTAAAATAAAATAATTATACAACACACAATAAATTAAGTATTAGCCACATAACACTGGTAAACCTATTATTAATTGCATTTTTATCCATTCTATTGCACACAGCTTAAGGATAAAAATGTATTTAATCCGCATTAACCAGTTACATCATGTTGTCAAAACGACTTATTGTGTTATGTTCTTTCTGGTTAATTTGTAGTAGTCAGATCATGTTTTTAACAATCGGAAATGAAAATCACCCCTTTCAAATCACCAAGGATTAGGATATTATTTTTGCATATATATTTTATAAATCAAAAACGAAGAAAAAGGTAAATGTATTTTTTTAAACTGGGTGATATGGTTGGAAAAACGTGACAAAGTGTGGTTTTATTTTATTGGAATAGTTTTATCAGGACCAAGTGGTGGCAAGGTCAAAAATTAAAAACATTTATTTTTAAACCCTCCTAAACCAATTAAATCGATAATATTTGAAAACCGTTGTCAGGGCTTTTGGTAAATATATTTAATAAAACTTCAACGGTTATATCGTGATATGAGATTAGAAATAAAGTAATTTTATGAACAGGTTTGTGCACGAAGTTGAAAAGTTTTAGGATTTAGTCCAGAAAACGAAGCTAAAAAGGTGCAAAACCTGGCAATTTTTCCAAAATGCATAGATTTTCACGAAATTTTGGGATTAAGCTTAACTTACCCTTCTCTTCAAAATCTATATTATGCTGATGGGCGCCCTTTATTTTTATATAAAACTTTCATATTAAAGCTTAAGTTACATAAAATTAGGCTCATATAAATTAAAAAATAATTATTTAATTCTTTAAAACATTATTTAATATATTTTAAGCTTTAAAAATTAACCCTTATTATGATTTAATAAAAAAATGTTTACCCCAGAAAAATTAACATATTGTCACAGAGTTGTAATTAAAAAATGTGACTCGTCAGAAGTATTACTAATTTAATTTTGTAATTTTTTAATCCCAAAAATCCACTTTACAATATTACAATGCAAAAAATAGTACAAAACTGCGGATTTTTTAAAAAAATCATCGAATCGCTTTTAGCGAGCGCCAAAAATTGTTTATTTAAGCATAACTCTTTTAGTTTTTGTGATAAAACGTTCTTTCAAAAACCATTTTGTTAGTTTTTTTTAAGAGCTATAAGGTCCTATATATTAAAACTGTTTAAAACCCTTTCTTTTTTTAACGGGTGAGTTTAAACGGCTGAAACAAGGTAGTGCTCGTCTATATAAACGCGTTTTAAACGTTTATATCTCACCTTATTACCATCATACAGTAAATAAAAGAAAGCAAAATGTTTGTTATTTAAAAAGCTATAATTTGATTCCGTGGTAGTTTTTACGTGTCTCCCTTAGTTTTTAAGAAAGATAATTTTAGTTTATTTTAGTTAATTTTAGTTTTAAGAAAAGATAATTTTTAATTAAAATTCTGAAATTTGATTTTCACTTGCAGCTGTATTTTTTCTCAAAATTAAGCTATTTAAATCGGTTAAAATTTTAGAATCTATTTATGATACCTAGATAAAGAGAATTGAAAGAGGGCTACGACACATTTTAATTAGGGTGGTAATTAGGATGCTGTTTTCGAAGATTTTTGCACTCAAAAAATTTTGGTCTAACCTTATTTAAACCATAACTCACTCAACTTTTATCATACATACATATCTTTTTTTTAAGAGAGGTCTTTGCAAAATTTTGCTTTATTTGCCTTTGAAACTCTAAAATTTTGTGTTTGATAAATAACAGCTAACCTTTAACAAACCACACCTAGGTTTGTATTGATTCCACAGCAATTACAAAAAATTGTTAATTTTAAAGCTACAATTTTGTTATTTACAGTTTTTTTGATAAAATGCATACTTATCGAGTTATTTGCAAAAAAACCGATAAAAAACGTTGGTTTTATCGACGAAAAACGCCGACTTTCGATCGCGAATAACTCGAAAAGTATGCATTTTTACAAAAAAATGCATACAACATTTTTTGCTTAGAAATCATCTTTTAATCGATTTTTGTAGTGAAAATATTTTTAAAAATTTCCACCCCGAGATGATTTGGCAAGCACCCCCAAGGCGCACCTCGGTATGATATAGATTTTAATCCTTGGACTATTCCCTACCTACTGTTAAAATTTCAACTCATTCTATGCATTTTGAAAAAATTGAGAGGCAAAATGGTTTGTTTCCTGAACTAATTGGAAACGTCTTGCGAGGTCAAAATTAACAAAAAATATCTTATTCCAAGTTAAAATAATATATAGGGTAACAGATTGGGACGACTAAAAGTAAAATATCTGATTTTTATACCTTTTTAGTCATACTTTGACAGTAAAGCTCTAAACGAATAGAACCCCCTTCAGTATTTCTCTGTTTATCTATTAAACAAAAATAATGTTAAGGATTTGTGAGAATAACAACCTAAAATAATAATTTTCATACTATGTTACTTTATTGTCCAAGTCCATTCAGATTTGCTCTTCGATAGGTTTTAAAAGTGATGTCATGTAGTTTTGAGTATCGAATATTTTGCGTTTTGTATTGAGGTGCCCCCATGGGGAGATTAATATTATAGGTGGCCAAACGTACCAAGAGAATTTTCTTCACTTAGTAATACGTCTTTGAAAAATTGGCACTAATAGGTGTAGTTAAATTTAAAATTGTATTTACTAATGAGATGTTGGATTGTCAAGTTACTAATTTATAATGTCTTCTGAGTAATAATTTACACATTTTTTAAGAGAAAACCTTTTTATTTTTACACTGCCGCCAGAGGATAACTTACCTAAATTAAAAAATAATTTCTTTACAAACTTTCTTATTTTGACATTTATTGCAAAAACAAAAGATTTTACTTTAACTTAATACACTAACACTGAAAAACATAAAAATTAATGTTTTTTTATCAAAGTCGGTAAATCTCTCCGGTTAGTTTGTTGTTAACTACCCTGTAGCCGGTTATCTTGAAATTTGCCAGTGTTATTTTTGGTAATAAGGGTCTAATTTAGGCCTAATTAAATTAAAATTGTTAGATTCTGTGGCGTCCTAGGAGACACCGTATCGAAAATAATTGTGAACGCCACTGATTTTTTGGACTTTCTACATAACTAAAAATACAACTTTTTATTCCTTGATATTTGTTCCTATCTTGCTTCGTTTTCGAGAAATAAAAATTTAAACCAATTAATTGCAAGCCTCCGAACTCCCGTAATAGTTAACTCTAGTTGCAAATTAAAAGAGTGACCGCAAAGTTAGCCTGTTTTCTCACCCTTGCAGGAGATCTTAAAAAAAAATCCTAAAAATATTCTGCATATGTCAAATTATTGGTTATGAGAAATGAAAATAAGCATATTTTAAAATTTTTTGAAAAATATCGAAAATCACCCCTAATTAGGGCTTGATATGATGACGCAAAACTGACATATATGAATGTTATCAATAAGAATAAAAGCGATTTTTATTGTACAGGGTGAGTCAACGATAGAGTAAAGTTCATTATTTCATTGGTTTCAAAAGTTATGAGAAAATAGTAAATACAAAAGATGTAAAGATTCTTAGGATGCACAATTTAAAATTATTTTAAAGTATACAGGGTGGCTCAAAAAAGCGTGACGAATAAAACATACATTTTTCTAAATGAAACACCCTATTTTTAAATTTTGTTTTGAATTCCTTTTAAAATTCTTCAACTTTTATTAATAATAATGCATACCTAAACCTAATAGTTTTTCCAATATTTCAATTTTTCTAAAAAGAAAATAATTTTCACACTTGCAAAAAATTACGATAGCGCCATTATTTTTGAAGGTAAATCACTCATATTTGATATTAGCGTTATTCGAAGATGACGTAAAAGATTATGCAACGGAATTTTAATTAGATGCTACAGGGTGTTCAAAATAAACGAATATATTTGATTTTAAATTGAAAAATCTCGATTTTTTAAATGGCGCACCATATATATATTATCTTTTCTGAAAGATCTTACAAAAACCCACAACTTTTATTAAGTATGTCATATACCTATTTTTAATACTTTGCGATTTATTTTAACTTTTCCAATATTTACCCTTCTTTCTGTCTAAGACTATTGCTATAACATTAGTTGGCCATTTTTAAATTTTAAATTCACAGAAAAAGTAAATAATAATAAAGACCTATTACTACAAATTAACTTATTTTTAATTATTATTATGGCGCAATAAATGTTCAAAAATATGCCCTTCTACTTGGATACACATGTTTAGTCTTTTTCGTATATTTTCTTGGACGTTCCTAAGCATAAACGGTGTTATTCTCCTGCACGCGTCCCGAATCCTATTTTCCATATCTTCTGGTGTTGTAGGGGGATTCACATAAACACGATCTTTAACATATCCCCACAAAAAGAAATCTAGTGGTGTTAAGTCACATGATCGAGGGGGCCATCCATTTCTGTGGGTAATGATTATTTAAAAATTCTCGAACTTCTCGATGGTAATGCGGAGGAGCTCCATCTTGCTGAAACCACATTTGTTGGATCTCAATGTTATCAAATTCTTGAAGAAGTTGAGGTAAATCATTCTGCAAAAAGTTTAAATATCTAGGCCCGTTAACTGTTTCGCGAAAAAAATATGGTCCAATAACATTAAAGTGTTTTATTCCACACCACACATTAAGTGACCAATGGTTTTGGTTTTGCACTTCCCATACCCAGACTGGATTAACTGTTGAATAATAGTGCATGTTATGACGATTAACTGCACCATTACTGCGAAAAGTAGCTTCATCGGAAAACATTATTTTAGACAAAAAATTTGGATCGGCCTCTATTGCTTCATTTATAACGGTGCAGAAGTTTACCTTTGTTCAAAATCGCGGTCTAGAAGTTCTTGGTGTAGTTCCATGTGGAAGGGATGATATTTGTGTTTTCTAGTGGTGCGGTTAACGGTAGATTGGGATGTATCACATAAGCTAGCTACTTGACGGCTACTGACCTGGGGATTATCTTGAACTTGAAGTAAAATTTCCAATTCTTTTTCCTCATTGGTAGCATTCCGGTTTACCACTTTCCGTTTTTCATATTCAATACTACCACTAGCATTAAACCGTTCCATTAAACACTGAAGAGATTGCCTAGTCGGTACACGTCTATTAGGGTACTTCGCCTTGTAAAGTCTTACTGCCAACAAAGAATTTCTTTGCGCCTCACCCAGTATATAAATCATATCAATTAATTCAGCTTTAGGAAAATCCATACTTATTTTTTTTAAATTTACTGACACCACAATAAATTTTATGAATTTATTTACTCAGATGTCAGGTTAAAATTTGACAATGTCATTTTGTCATGGCCAACTAATGTTATAGCAATAGTCTTAGACAGAAAGAAGGGTAAATATTGGAAAAGTTAAAATAAATCGCAAAGTATTAAAATAGGTATATGACATACTTAATAAAAGTTGTGGGTTTTTGTAAGATCTTTCAGAAAAAATAATAATATATATGGTGCGCCATTTAAAAAAATCGAGATTTTTCAATTTAAAATGATCCAAATATATTCGTTTATTTTGAACACCCTGTAGCATCTAATTAAAATTCCGTTGCATATATCTTTTACGTCATCTTCGAATAACGCTAATATCAAATATGAGTGATCTACCTTCAAAAATAATGGCGCTATCGTAATTTTTTGCAAGTGTGAAAATTATTTTCTTTTAGAAAAATTGAAATATTGGAAAAACTATTAGGTTTAGGTATGCATTATTATTAATAAAAAAGTTGAAGAATTTTAAAAGGAATTCAAAACAAAATTTAAAAATAGGGTGTTTCATTTAAAAAAATGTATGTTTTATTCGTCACGCTTTTTTGAGCCACCCTGTATACTTTAAAATAATTTTAAATTATGCATCCTAAGAATCTTTACATCTTTTGTATTTACTATTTTCTCATAACTTTTGAAACCAATGAAATAATGAACTTTACTCTATCGTTGACTCACCCTGTATTTTTTATATAAAATAAAATCCTACGAATAGAAAATAATTAATGTTTATAATAATAAGGGTTTAATATAGTTGAAAGTCGCGAACGTATGTCCTAAACATCTTAACTTTTCAGATACAGGGTGGTAAAATTTTCTAAAATAAATCATTTATTATTAATATATGGAATGCCACTTTAGATATTTTAATAAAATTTAGCATAAATGTACTATGTATCAAGAAGCATTTTTAAATGTACCACATTTTTTTTTTCGACCAGTGGCGTTCGTACAGAATTTGACCTGCCTATTTTGGCAAATAAAAAAAAATGGTACACTAAAAAATGATTCTTGATACATATTACATGTATGCCAAATTTTATTAAAATATCTTAAGTGGTATTCCAGATATTAATAATAAATGATTTATTTTTAAAAATTTTACCACCCTGTATCTCAAAAGTTAAGTCGTTTAGGACATACGTTTATATAAAGTTTTCTTCTTAAAATGGACCCAGAAATTGCTTCCCCAAATATTGACGTACAATTAGAAAACACCCTGCATAATGTAAAAAAAATACCAACCATGACATTTTATTTCTCGAAAACAGTTAATTTTATCGATGTCAATCAAGAATACACTTTTTTACTTTGAGGTTAAAGCTATTCAATTATAATATTGTTGAGCCCTTATCATACAGGATGTTAAAAAAATTGCTATAATTGTGTCAGAGCTAGTCCGTCCCTGGCAAACTAAATAAGCCAAATATGATTTAATGGGTTCATTTTAAGAAAATTTATCTAGTAACCATCATATTAAAAAAGATATAAAATTACGCCTAGTATTTAAACAAAAACGATTTCCAGGGGCGTCCGTTATGTACCTGTATCTCCATAGGGAAGGGTCATAGAAAAAAAAGTTTATGGGAACTTGTCATAATATTTTTAGGTTTTCTATTAGTATCCGAGAGATTGCCCACATATTGTGGGACACCCTATGTACTGCTGAAAGGTTCACGATTTTAATTTATAATAATTTAAAATATCCTAGTAGTTTTTCCTTCATTTTTAAAGTAGTTTTTTTTCATTTTTAGGGGATGATTTCACACCCTTAGCGAGTTTAAGGGTGGACTTTCAACTATATTACGCCCTCATCAATATGAAAATAAATCATTTTCTATTCGTAAGATTTTATTTTATATAAAAAATACAATAAGAATTACTTTTATTCGTATTGATATTATTTATATATTTCAGTTTGGCGTCATTATGTCGAAAATCATCCCTAATTAGGGGTAATTTTCGACATTTTTCGAAAAACCAAAAAATATGCTTATTTTGATTTTTCATTACCGATAATTTGACATATGCCAAACATTTTTAGGATTTTTTTAAGGTCTTTGGGAAGGATAAGAAATAGGCTATAATTATGCTGTTTTTGCGGTCACTCTTTATTATATTAATTTTTAAAAGTTTTCTTAATGGGGTCCAGAACTTGCAATGATGGTTTTAATTTTTATTCTCAAAAACGAAGCCAGATGGGAAAAAATATCAAGAAACAAAAAATTTGTATTTTTAGTTGCTTAATCCACAAAAAAATAAATAAAAAATTGCAAAAGCACTGGCATAAATTTTTTTTCACCATTATTTTTGATAAGGTGCCACTGGATTTTGGTTATATTAGATCTTAAATAAGCCCTTATTACTAGAAATTATATTGACAATTTTCAAGAAAATCGGCAACAACTACAAAAAAATTTTGACCTCTTGTGCCTTAAAAACTATGCATTTTCCGACCCATGTTTATAAAAACTTTTTTTAAATATTTTTCAATGGGGAATCCTCTTCTGAAATTTGGCCGCACATTTTTCGAACATCTTGATTGGTCCAAGAAATGAGTAGGTGTTTCACATTCTTTTGCTATTAACCACCTAGGCTATTTCTGTATAATTAAAAAAGCAGTACAGGGTCTTTGATTATTTTTACGTAGCATTTAGAGTCTTAATTTTTGAAGATGGAAGAAATTTTCATATTATCTTTTGAAATTATCAGTAAAAAAATATCGCATTAAGAAAAATGATAAATATAGGCAAATTCACCCTGTATGTTATGCTCTACAAGAAAAGATCTTTTTTTTCTGTTTTCAAATATGTATACATTGATGATATTTGGTTGTACCATTTTTAAGATATTTTATCATAAATTATAAATAAATTCAAAAAATATATATTAGTTTCAAGAGAGCCATGGAAACAATAAAATTGTTATGATAAATTTGACGTCTCGATATTGTTAAAAGATAAAGTTTATCATTTTAAATATTAAAAATAATTTATATTGCTCTCTTGTTGCTGGGCTATTAAGAAGCACAATAAATTGCTATGGTACTTTTTTTTGTGCATAGAAAATATAACTTAATGTATCCTTAACAACGGGCACTATCATAGGCACTATTAAATACAGAGTAAGAAAGTTTAGTGAACGGAAAAGTTTAAATATGAAGAAAAGAACTATGGCACGAAATGAAAACAAAGATTTAGGTATACTTGTATTTTTTTATGATAATTATTATACTTTTACTATTGAACTAGCATTTTAGAAAATCCTGCAATATCAATCTTGGATGAGGCATATGACCTTAATAAAACAGATTATAAAATTTGGTAATTGTCTAGAAAGTGGCCGCAACTCCGATTTTAACCAAATTTGGCATACGGGGGTTTTTTGGGGCGCTGATCGCGAATCTGAAAAAAATATTTGGCGGAAACGTTTCGTTTTAGAGATATCCATCATCAAACTTGGAAATCAAACTAACCTTATTTACACTATATTCCCCCTTTTTTTTGTACAGAATTCTTGTTTTTTACACTAAAGTTGCACACAATATTTTATAAACACCTTTTAGAAACTTTTTTTATGTTCATTTTACACCTTTTTCTTCATTAAATTGCCAAGTATCACTTTCAAATGGGGCGGCCATGATTCCCTATTGTATACCTGGTTGCGGCGTTTAAAAGTGAATTTTTACAATTAAATGAAAAATAGGTATAAAATAAATATAAAAACAAGTTTTTAAAAGGTGTTTATCAACTATTGTGTTTCAATTTAGTGTAAAAATCAAGAATTCTGTACAAAAAGAAGGAGGAATAGTGTAAATGAGGTTAGTTTGATTTTTAAGTTTGATGATGGATATCTTGAAAACGAAACGTTTCCGCCAAAAAGGTTTTCAGATTCGTGATCAGCGCCCCAAAAAACCCCCGTATACCAAATTTGGTCAAAATCGGAGTTGCGGCCACTTTCTAGACAATTACCTAAAATTTATTCAACCTTAAAATTTTACAAATTTTATCCTTATAAATTTATGTCCGTCCAGATCTCTTTCTGAACAAAACATGCAAGACCCACCTGAGTATGAATTGAAAATAGCTAGGCTTATGCAGCAGGATCCAGTGTTTTTAAATAAAATTCTATTCACCGACGAGTCGACCTACACTATAGCAGGAATGTTTAATCGCAAGAATAAACATTATCAATCCAGAGAAAATCCTCACCAAATTCAGCAACATAACAATTTTATTGTTTCCATAGCTTTCTTGATACTAATATAAATTTTTTTGAAAATTTATTTACAATTTAAGCTAAATTATCTCAAAAATAGTTTACCCAAATATTATCATTGTATATATATTTTAAATTAGAAAAAAAAAACGATCTTTCGTTGTAGCGCATAATATACAGGGTGTTTCGTTTAAAAAATTTGAAGTTGCCTATATTTTTCAATTTTTTTAATGCGATACCTACTTTTTTACTGATACTTCCAAAAGATAATATAGGAAAATACCTACAATTTCTATATAAATTATTTTTTCTATCTTTAAAAATTGTGGCTTCAGATGCCACATAAACATAATCAAAGACCCTGTACGCACACACCTTAATGAGACATTTTCGAAAAGGTGGATTGAACATTTGAATACCTGCTGTCCAGACCGGAATTCAATTTAATTTTTTTTCTGGGGCTACTAAGGCCTTTAGTTCGTGAAATAATATAGTTGATTTGCGTCAAAGAATAATTAATGTGTACAAAGTTACAAATACAGTCGGTTATTTTTGTCATGATCAGACAGAATTAGGTTCTGTCTGGATGATATTACCCAGGCGGTAATAAGATGTAGTTTAGAGTTGGTAGCTATTTATGTAATGTCTGTACTGGCACTATTGCAGTGTCATTAAGGTGCTCGAAATGTAATATCTGCATATTTTAGTATTTGGACATCGTCGACAAAACTGAGAAATAATGAGTTAAGCATCTAAAATGCCAGCACCCATGGTAACTAGTACATACATAGTATAAACCTTTGTGGGTTTTGTATTTCAAATTAACAAGGAAAGTTTAATGATATGTTTTTTTTTCTTTTTTTTACTTTTGTTAATACAATTCTTATTTAATTACTGGTAACTGTATTATTTAATTAAATTTAAGTTTGTAGTTAAACTGATATCGATATCATTGAGTTATTAGATTATCTACTTGTTAGCAAAATCTAACATTTAGAAAAATAAATCAGGGTTTTAATGATTTATTAATGCCAATTACAAAAAAGGTTTTAATTTACAAAGAAGTTCCTTAATTAGCGTACTAATTATACACCTAATTCGTAAAACGCCAAAATTAAAATGGTACACCTAATATAATTAAAAGGGTATATAGGTATATTTTTAAAATAATGTTGTCTTACACCATATATACCTACTACGTAATATATTCTGTAAATTTCAAAAGTAGGAAAAAATGGGCGTCTTAAAGCATTGTTCTGAACTTTTTTTTTAATTTTTCTAAATTATAATTCATAGTAGGTATTTCATTGTAATACACAATATGTTTATACAGGTTTTTTTGAAGTTTTTAAGACCAACAATAACAGCTTTTTAATAAAGTGGTAAAAAACAAGTAAATTTAGCAATGAAAAATTAATGTAAGAAAACCAAAATAGTATTTCAAAATAGATTAAAAAAATTTAGGGTAGAATAAAACAGCTATTTTAAATAAAATTCTGCCCACCACACTTATTCCGGAAATCCTCTGAGGAAAAACTGGGGAGTCCTGTGGTCAAGGATTTTCGGAGTTTGTGTGTGAGAACGCCTTTATTTAACCGGCCTGTGCAAGCTGAAGGCCGGCCTACACTCTTTTTCCTCTGACCAATTCCGAAATGTGAGTGGGTAGCCAGGGCCATACTAACCCTATGGGCTGTTTGGGCTACAGCCCCGGGGCGCCGTAACTTAAAGGTCGTCACAAACGTAAATCTGAGGAATTATTAACTATGCTTAAATTTCCATATCTCAATTAATAAATTCGGAAAAGGATAAATGCACACCCCGAGTAAGGCCGCTGAGTGAGGTAGTGTTCGTGACTCGCGCTCTCACTTTTCATGCATATTAGAGATGAGCTTAACAGCGATTTTTAAGTCACCGGTATGTCGGTGACGGTGACTTGTAAGTCGCCGCTTTATTAGACGGCGACTTAAGTCGCTGTTTAACCCAAAAATAGTTATTATTGGGGTTTATAGGGTATTATCTTGGGTTCATTTGATAGTAGAAGCTAATAAATGTGATAAGTAGGGCCCGGATTTCGGAACGAGCTTGTTCCCTATACGTTTTTTATGTCTGGTAAATTCATTGGCGTGCGTATTAAAGAAATATTAATTATAAATAAATTTTAAAAAATGTGAAATAAAAAAATAACAGGAGTGTTTTACAATTTATTTGCATGATATAACTAACGTCTTTAAAGTTGGTTTAGGTAAAATTGGTTCTTTTATAATTTAAAATATCTCTAAGTCTAAAAAAGCTCCTTTCACAGCTTGTAACTGGAGTAAAACGAAAATGATTTTACAAGTCAGTTCTTTTATTTTGTAGTGCCTCAAAAATATGTTTTATTTACAACCATGCATGTAATAATGACATTTCACCTATCTTTGAAAGGCGGAAAGTTGACGTTTTTTAACTTCTACTTTCCACCCGGGTGGAAAGTGCTCACTTTCCACCCGGTTGAAAAGTATTTTTTTGTAATTTCATTGAATATTGATATTTCAAAATGGTATAGTGACACACGAACATACGCGTTCTAATAATAATAATAATATTCTCGAATTTCTGGTGGAGTAGCAGCATCTCAAATTCCTCATCTGATAACATTTTTTTTTTGGATTTGCGAAATTAAAACAAATTACTATTCAAATTTAAAGCGTCTATCTTACACTGTATGTATTGACACTTTGACAACCCGTTACCATGACAACGATACAAATTGCGAAACACGGCCGTCTAATAAAATTATTACCGGATCAATTTTCATAATTTCAATTTAAAATAATAGGAAATGAATAAAGTGGTTGTAAATAAAATTGTATACAAACTTTGGTGGAAAGTTTCATTTCTGTCTCGAGAAGTATAGTAGACCTCGGCTGCGCCTCGGTCTACTAACGCATCTCTCAACAGAAATGAAACACTTTCCACCTGGGTATGTAATATACTATTATTACTAAAAATCCTGGATTTCTTTCCTAGATTTTTTGTACATACAATTTTAATTTGTCACCAATTTCATTAAAAACAGATTTAAGCTTGTCTATAATGATTTGAAATACATGAAATAAAGGCACTAGGGGGGCATTTTGTTTTTATAACTGTTCAATCAAATCCGGAAGATATCCAAAATTTTCAAAAATAAATTTTAAATCCGATTTAACATTTGGTGCATTTATAACAGCTTTACTTTTTTACACTTAAAGCATCATCTAGTAAACTATCGATAATTTTTTTTTACCACATTATAATTTATATGATAATATGTAACTGCTGATAGCCATATTCCTCACCTTGTAATAGCAGGTTGTGTCGGTAATGCTACATTAGGACACATATCTTTAAATTTTTTAAAACGGGCAGGTAACTTAAGAAAACTTTTTTACCTCGATAACTAAAGTATCAATATGTGGATAAAAGTTACGTACCATATTTCGCATATTCTATGTAGGGCATGAGCTAAACATGTCAAATAAAGCAATTTGGAAAAATGTTCTTTTAACTGTCGTCCTGCATTCAGCATATATGCAAGCACTATCCGAAAAAAACAAAACTCCACCTTTCTGAATACTACGGACTGACAGTAGTAAAGTAATACTTTTTACTACAGATTTTGATATTGTCTGACAACTGGTTTTAGAAAGAAATTTACTGTTAATTAACTATGAGTTTACAGGTTCGTGATAACTTAAAGGTGCAACTATAATATTAGCAACATATCTTGCCTTGATATCCGTGGTTTCATCGACACGAAACCATAACTTTATTTTTAGATTGTGTCGTATTTTGTCCATACTTTGTAAATAGACCTTATCGACATATTAAACTTTATTGTTTACTTTTTGGGTTTTTTCCGTCATTTTTTAAAATAAAAATTAGTGTTTGATTGACGTTTCGTTTATTGAATTAACCCATCATCAGAATATCTAAAAGTATTTTCTATTATTGTATTATTTTACATAATGAGTTTAATAAAAGTATTATATGTATACATATACATATAATACATTTTTTTTTACTTGTACTCATTATTTATTTGCCTGTAAGCGACTTACACCTGTTTAAATATAACAAATTATTTTGGCACAAATATAATATGATTTACCCTATGATTTACCCTATGTAACGGAACTGGTTTTTACGAGCTCACAACAAATAGGCCCGAAGAGTTTTCGCACTGCACTTGGAGAGTTGCTTTTCCACTAACAAAACCATGTTTGTGGGGTTAATTGCATAAATATGAACCCAAATAAAGGTGCAATCAAATATTTGTAAATTTATATAGACAAAAAGTCCATTTAAATTTTAATTTATTTTATATAATTTATATTAAAGCATTATAAAATATCATAGTTTAATTATTTTGTTCTTGCAAAAACTCTTCTAAAGTTTTTACTATTGCCAGGTCTTTTGTATTCTTCTACAAGAAATCACACCGAATAAAAATACCAAAATAAAAACCCTAAATACCAATGGAAATTAAATTATTTATTGCATTTTTATTTGGTATATTCTATATTATTTTAAGCTCGAAATTGTAATGGTTTTTTATCGATGTCCGGTCCCTAGTGATAAGAGTTGTTAATAAATTTAAAGTTAATACATTTTAGAGGTCGCTATTTTATAAAAAATTACAAATTACAATATTACAAGAAGGCTAAAAATGCTAATAGTTTTATTTTATTTCTCCTGATCTAAATGTTTAAAGGGTGGTAATATACCACTGCACCTAGACCTCAGTAGGTCCTTTGTGCTTCCTCTTGTAGGCGGGAGATTCACTGCGTTGTCTAACCTATTGATTTAAAATAGTTGACGACGTCTTTATGTGGAATCTTCCTAATTCCGGCCAGTAATGGCCAGTTCGTGCCCAGCATATAGTTCCATTCAAATGTGGAGGCGGGACAATCCAATACCTCCTATACAAGAAAGGCCTCGGTGCTTTGCGCGTGACGTCATCACATCTAGGCCTAAAATATTTGAGGAATATGAATTATTATGTTCAAGTTTGTTATATTAAAATTTTATAATGTTATTAAGGGTTTCCTGTTTAAACGGGGCTGCCAGAACGTGAACTGAACCCTTAGCCGCACCCCATTCGATTTTTTTTTTCGGGAAAACGAAATTTCAAAGCAAAAACCCGATATTCCTATACACGTAATATCGCAAATTTTGCGTCATTATCGGTATAGTGTCACAATGGGGTTTACTGTCATAATTAGGTTTACTTATAATTGGGGTTTACTGTCATAATTGGGGTTTACTGTCATAATTGGGGTTTACTGTCATAGTTGGAGTTTAATCATACTTCTTATCTAGGTGCTCTTTTAAAATAAGAAGGGGCTACAGACTATTTACTAAAGGTTTTAGTTTTCTTTTCCTAGTTTTACTCAGTTGATTATGATTATTTTTAGGCAATAATTTTTAAGAAATGTGTTAAAATCTACTGAGAAAAATTTTTGTATTATCAAATTTTATATGCTCTTTGCATTTCTCAAAAAAGGAGTTAAAAGTTCATGTTTACATAGATCTTTGAGCAATTAGAAGCGACTTTTTATTGTAAATTCCAAAAAGTGTCTTCAAATTCATCAATTAGTTTTTTAAATATAATGTAAGATACCAACACCAATTTACTACTTTTTCACGAGGATATAAAAGACGCCCCCGACTTAAAGATTGTATAAGATTGTAAAATCTTCTACAATGCAAGGTTCATTTAATGTTAGATTATCCTTGCAAAACTCACAGTTGATTTTTTAAAACAATGTAGCAGCAGTATCCACCCAAATAAGTTATAACTGGCATTTCAGATCTGACTGCTTCAGAGTCCAGTCTTGAATAACAAGTTTGGATAACAAACTATCAATCTGGTCAACATAACAAAGAACTACTTGGGATTCGGTGAGGGTGTCATAATCTGATTGAAAGAATTCATTTATATTAATATTTATAATGTCTAGATTTTAGTGACAGTACAGATTGAATTCTGAGCCTTTTTTCTGACTCATATAGTTGGCGAACTGAGATATGGTAAGGCCCCAGCTAATTGCCTGTACTTTCCAAAAAGCCCTTCCAATGGATCTGTTTAAATTTGCCTAGTAATACATAATTCATATCTAATTCTGTTAAACAATATTTAGTAACTTCAAAGAAGTCCAGTGATGGTGTGACTTAATGCGTGTTGTCTGCCGAGTTAAGTTATTTGGAAAATTAGATTTTTCCAAGTATCTAACCAATTTTGCATTTGATTTAAGAAATAAAATTTAGGATCCTTATTGGGCTCAGCTAGTATTAATTTGGTGAAAGGTTCCTGGTACTTATCTAATAAATGTTTTCCCTTAAGGGAGTTTTAACGTTAACGATTTTCCACCATGTCCATATAATGCTTAAAGTCTGCTGTGTTTGGAAAAGATAAATTATTAAAAAGGGCCTTTGAGCCTCGATAATAAAAGGATTAAATATTTTAAGGGATAATTTGACATTTTGTCATTCTATAGATGATGGATATAAAGCCTTTGCTAAGTGAATAATGCTTTAGTAATTTGTCTCCTTTTCAATTCATGCAGTTTTTTGACAGTAGAAAAGGCGGCACATTTTTTTTTTTACCTGTCTCAAAATCAGGATATGAAAGAGTTTGATCGGGTTTCGAATTAAGCCAGTTATTAAAAATACATTTTAATAAATGTACCGTGTAAAAAGGTAAAATATCCTTTATA
This sequence comes from Listronotus oregonensis, assembly GCA_019359885.1. Lineage (NCBI taxonomy): Eukaryota > Metazoa > Arthropoda > Insecta > Coleoptera > Curculionidae > Listronotus > Listronotus oregonensis. The sequence goes on from JAHBCN010004440.1 coordinate 43,876, forward strand.
TATATAAAATCCTTACTTTTCGAGTTTTTGTGTTTTTTTGAAAAATAGGAAGGGAAAATTTGGGAAAATAGTAGGAAAAAATTATCTCTCAATCGAGGCTTCTTTAAATTTACTGTGATAATATTACCTGTTTTTTTTTTTTGGGTCCTGCTCTGAAATAATCCAAATAATACCCTGTTTAAAATGTAATTCACACACTTTGGTTTTTTATTTGGACTAAATCGTTTGGAATTGATTGCAACCATTTTTTTTTTAGCTCGCAGTCGTTTGGAAAACCAAATACATGAACTTTTGGCCCTTGGTTAATTATCCGGCAACCCGGGGCCACACTTATACGGCATATTACAAAAATACTCGAACTTTTTAAACCCGCAAATAGGTAAACAGAAAACTGATTTAATCTTAAAAATAAACGAGTAAGACAAGAGCAAACTCACGTTAAACTAAAGTTAGGTTAGTACCCAGCGTTGTGCTTTCGACAAAAGCAAATGTACTAAAATTGCTCCCAAAAATGTCTAGATTGTACTAGATTACATTTTTTTCATTTTTTAGGTTGGCTTTGAGTGCTGTTGGGTTTCAGTTAAACAAGATTTTTATGAAAATGTAATAGACTATTCGGATTTTAGCTATTGTAGTAATAGCGTAATAGTCAGTGCTAATTGTAATAAAATCTAGTACAATTTTAATAGCAACACAACGCTTACGCCACCACGTTGTGAGGAATTTTCAGTCCAGTGGAACAGTACAGTATTGTCCAGTATCCTCGCGATGAGATTGTCAATAACACGCTCAGCGACAATTTCATACATTTTATATGGAAAAATGATCCGGCCTAGATGTGATGACGTCAGCTTTTATTTGGAGCCCCGAGGCCTTTTCTTGTATGGAGGTATTGGACAATCGCAAAGAATGTGTTCCGCGGTCTCATCTTCTTGTTCACAGCCTCTACATAATGCTGTGTTCGTTAGACCCATTTTAAATAGCTGTCCTTTGAGCCCGCAGTGGCCAGTTAGTGTTCGAAGGTTCCTTATAGACATCATAAGGTTTTTTTTCGCTATTGACTTGTCTGGATACCCACTAAGCAAAAAATCATCCTAATTACGTTACATTTATGTTTTCTTGTTCCTTTGTTACGTTAATCATCTTGAAACAATAACAGCGCCTTGAACCTAATAGTTTCGTTATATTTTCTTTAACTTAACAAAATCGTAGTTACGTTAAAAATATAACGTTTTGGTTTCGAAACTTACACGGCCCCGATACGTATTTTGCATTGGTTGGGCCTAACACATATTTTGAAACATCCACGTTATATAACTTACGTTGTAAAGAGGTTTTTATATGGATTTAAATAGGTGGTTTTGTTATGTTGATTATATAACATTAAAAGATCTTTTGGATCCCTAATGTGTGGTGTATGGTAATAATATAGAATGTTTAATTAAGTATGGTCGTATATCGTATTTTGTTAACCATTTAATGTACAGCAACATATGGATGGTACAGCTTTAAAATAAAAATAAGTATAATGAAGATGGCTTTGAAAGTCACTAAACGTATTAAGTTGGCGACTTTATCACTAGGAGGCGCACGATACCAAGTATATTAAAAAGGGCAAACTTTTTTGATATTAAAGTAATTGATCACGAATTTGATTAAAATTACTAAACGGTTTTTCACGCCTTTCCTCATATACTATTTTCTGTTAAACATCTAGAGTGGGCACAAATTTAGTTATACGCAAAAAAGCACCAACAAAGTGAAACATATTTTTTTAAACGTAGGCTGGTCAAGTAAAGAAGATTTGATTAAATATCCTTCGTGTATGAGTTTTCTATAACTAAAACTGTGAAGTACCCTATCAATTATTAAAACCTCAAGAAATTAATTAATTAACAATATTAAAAAAATGTTTACCCTAAAGTTTTAGCATTTTTGTGTATAAAAGTAAATGTTGCGTTCACTCTGCTATTAAAGATGCCACTGAAAAAGTATGGATGTAAAAAAATATTGTGATAAATCACCTGTTATTTTTGATAATCATTTTTTCGTCCACCCCCAAATAGTATAATAGTTTTCAAGATAAAACCAGTGACAAGTAACTATCCCTAATAAAAAAAACTAATATAAACTATAGGAAAAAATTCATTCATCAAACTATCTGATGTCTACAACTCTCCTTTCATATTTTCCAAATTTTTGTACAGACTATTTAATATAGAAAGCTCATTTTCTAAATCCACACAAAGTGTAACAGTTGATATATAAAAATGTTCATGTGATAATGTTTATCTTTCTTAATTTACTTTATAAAAAGTCTTAAATATTTTGTGATGTGTAGATATGAGTTATATTAAAAAAAAAGTAAAAAGGTAGGCATAAAAATTGTCTACATAATTTATAAATGCTTATAAAAAATCAACTGTATGTACATGTATCTTTAATATCCATGTTCTGTTCTATTTTTTCCTCCTAGTTGCACCTGGCAAAAAAACTTTGTAAAATATTTGCCCCAAAACTTTTGGTTACTGATATAATTGCTTCAATAATTAAAAAGATAATTTTATATCACAGTTTGGCAAAAAAAACTGTATTTCCAGATAGTATCATAGATACTTTATTTCCCTATTATAAAGGATAAAAACCTTGTGTTGGCTTTAAAGCCTACAATTTTTTTAAATATATAGTCAAATTTTCTCTTATATTAGCTACTCGATTAGCCATTAATAAATGGTAGAGTAAACTACTGATAAAGCACCCAATTTTGAAAAAACATCTAGACACTTTGTACTATATAATTATTTTGCTTCTATTTGATAAACAATCCAATTAAAAATTCAATTTATCCCTTAAGAAAACTTTTACTTACAGTTATAATAGTTACGTTACTTGAGCATGTTAAACCTATGCCTTTCTCTTTAACTGCCATTCCACTTTTTGATTAGTTGTCATTTGAAAACATAATGTGCTGCATCTACAATTTATTTAAAAATTAATTTTCTAATAATTTTATTATTATTATTATTATTATAACTATTATTTATGTGACAAATGTCTAATATCAGGGCCTCTAAAAAGTACAAAATAAATATTTCACAGTAAATACTTTAAGTTACAACTTTGATCAAATTTATTCAACCGAAGTATTTTATTTATTTAAAATACCCAATTTTTGCTGTATAAGTCCCCTAAAAAGTTTTTTTTTTTTGACCGATCGGAAAATACCCATTTTCTGGAAAACATTTTGGCCAGAAAGTAACTTTTTTTCGGGTTAGACCAGAAAGTGGTTATTAAGGACCGGAAAAACACTTTTGCCAGGCTCATTGTCACTAAACCCATTTGTTACTTAAGTTTGTAGACCCATGAAATAAAAAATAAGCTGGTTTTTGGAGCATAGTCGGTTTTATGCATGGAACTTCAGTGGTTTTTTTATCTTTGGACAGTCCACGAAGGCTTAGCCTAAGTACTACTGTACTTTGGGTGTCTTCAATTATTCTTATTGTTATAATAAGTATCAAATCCATGTCAAGCGGTAAATAGACCTGTTGTCGACCATTAAAATATTATTATTGTTTTTTTTAATAGTTTCGGTCAAAAAAAACATTGTACATTACATGACCGAAAAACAAGTGTTTTGCAGGTCTCGCCAAGCTTCCAGGAATAGCCTACGGCCAATTACGGCTCGCCCTACAAACCGCTTGACTCGACCTGCAAAAACACTACTTTCCAGTCTTATAAATGACTAATATGTAAGGTATAAGGCAACCAAATTTTGGTCTATACTTTCTTTAATTTATATGTATCTAGGGAATGGGAGGTACCTCACCAAACTAAATCTGGACTTATTACCGCAATATTTATCTTAAGGAAAGGGGTTATGCTGGATTGTCTAGACTTATGGCTTAAAAACCTACCTTCAAAATCTGGATTTTTGGTCAGTTTATCTATATACCTACATACATGCATAAAAACTAAAGTGTAGAAGAAAATAGTGTAATATACTTACTTTCCAATCCATATTTCCCTTTAATATCACGAAAAAAAACTTTAAATTTACAACACAAAACACAATTGTTCTCAAAATAAAGTAAGGTTAAGTACTAAAGCGAAGCTAATCTTTCTCTCTAAACCTGGCGTCGTTGTCAAAAAATGTAACAATCTCTATGCGAGGTACATTTAAGCAAACGAGGTCGATATGTTAACTGTGTTTAAATTTCCACGAGGAAATGTAGTTGACGCAGTAAACGTAACGATTCTGCATTAAATAATATCATTATAATAACGTTACACCAATAATATTTTATGTTTAAACAAATTATAATCGTATCTGATACGTATATTAACAGATGTATCCAACTTGTATTTAAAAGACCATTCTATACATGGCATCATTTTAACGTTAATATAAGTGTACATAAAAATTACGTCAGTAAGATGTTTGTTCTATACCGTATTAAAAATATTCACAAGGGTATGTTACAGAAACGAAAATTATCAGTAACAATTCAAGAAAACGAAACAGACATGATAAAATAACGTTTAAAATTAAACTGTATCACAGTTACTTTTGAATAACGTTACAAAACGTGCTCAAGATGTTTTTTGCTTAGTGGGTAGCTTAGCATTATTTTTGCGAAGTTGCAGTTCGTAGTATCATTTCATTTTTCTTTAAACAGTCGATGGGGGTATTCTCTAATGATGTCTTTAATCGCTGTTGTTGTCAGTCCAGTGGTGGGGACGGGACCAACTAGTTTCCGTCCCGCAGCCGCCCTGGCCAGCGAGTCAGCGGTATGATTACATTGACCACATTATTTGGAGAGATGTTAGTCAGGGCTTGATGACATTCTATTACAAGTCCCGAAGTAATGCGTGGCTTTTCAGAGCTAGTAATGCTAGCCTACTGTCTGTATAAATATAGATCGTATGGTTGGCGATGTTGCGGCTTTTAATTTCGTAAGCCGCTATGGTTATGGCTGTCAGTTCGGATTGAAGAACGCTGGGTTCGGCGCCCATTGTCTATCCGATTTTCAGGTTTATGGTTGGTGAGTATATGCCACAGCCTGTGCCCACCTTGGTCTTAGAGCCGTCAGTGTACAGGCTAATGGTTCTTTTAGACTCGCCTTTTAAATTATGATTCTAAGTACTTAAGAAAAGGTTAAATGTTTTCATTTGAATTTAAAACTATGAGCATGCTTGCCTTCATTGAATTTATTTTATTTCGACGTTCTGTAATTATTTGTCCCGCCTTTTAAAAAGTCGTTCACATGGAACCAAGATAGCTTTTAACTGAAATGAAATATTAAAAAATAATATTTAAAAATTGCCTAGGCCCTAGGGCGCTAATTGGTTTATAGCCCAGGGCGCCCAAATCGATAAGAACGGCCCTGTGGGTAGCTTTACGTAGAATACAATTTTTAAACATTTGATTATTTAAAGAATTTCGTCTAGTTGCCGTATGTTCTCTTTCTTGTGACTAAATTGAGATATTACAAAATAATCTTTATAAGATATTCATCTGAACTAAATATTGAAGAAAATCTTAGATTTTTTTGTAGTGAGCTTTTGACCCCTAAGTAATGATTTTTCATGTCATATTTTAGAAATTTTTTGTCCTGTTTTTATGTTCCAATAAATGGCGAGGTAAATCTGGGACACCCTGTGTATGGTTAAATTTGCATTGAAGACATATATCAATTGATTTTATATTTTTTTAGTTTAAAATACGTTTTATAAAAAAAATTGTGTTACAGTTTGCCCATAGTAAATCTCTAGGGTCTACCTGCATTCTTTTAGCAAACTTTTGTTAAAAATGTTAATATTCCAAGCAGGTTGTCTCCCACGAAACTAACATTCTTCTGTAAAAAAAGGACAACACATAAATCATACCAAAAACGATCATTTTTCAAAAGAAAAAAGTCCAACAAATTGAGCTGAGAACATCCTTTGTTAACCCGGTCAGGTCACACGCTAGTTTTACACGGTCATTAATTTTGGATGGCCAGATCATTTTGGTATTTTAAAAATGTTAGGATTTTAATTTTTATTATTCTGTATAAGTAAATTTAATATAAATAAGTAGTTCAAAACCATAAAGTTTTAAATATTACAATAATATATACCCCGTAATACAAATAATTTGACTTTTGTAAACAACTCGTAAAATATGTATTTTTAAATTTTATATACACTGTGGGCTAAATTTATTTGGAACCCTATTTGGAACCCAATTTGGCTCTGAATATTTTTTTCACTTTAGCTGATTTTTGTGAAAATTTGTGTGAATATTAGAAAAACCTTTTTTAATTGTAGAAAAAATATGTAATCAAAATATACAGGGGAGCCAAGTAAGAAGCAATAATTTTAATCATTGCCTTTGGGGCTGCTGCAAATTTTATTTTTTACTCTTAAACCACAAAACTTATTAAAATATATCGGAAAAAAGGCTCTCAAAAATGTTTCGGGAAACTTCAGGTTTTCTATTAAAAAAACTGTTTTTAAATATTACCATACAGCGTAATAGGTTTTTATTTAATAACAAATTAACAGAAGGGAAATAGAAATAAATAATAAATAAGAAAATAAATTTTCAATAATTTAACAAGAAATTACTATTAATTTGACCTCCCGGATTATTTACAACAGCTTGCAGTCTTCGGCGCTATTGTCTAATTGACTTATTTATAATTTCTTGATTCTATTGTTGCCAACAGTAAACTATTCTCTCTTTAAGCTGATCAATCGTATTGATTCGAGTATTCTTATGAACTTTTCCCTCTAATATTCCACAAATGTTATAGTCGACGGGGTTTAATTCCGGGCTATCTGGATTCCACATGTTTGGTTCAATACAGCCAGAACAATTTTTTATCAGGTATCTAAAAGTAGGTACTTTTTGACGTATGATTAGGTGCGCCATCTTGCTGGAAACTATTGTAATTGTTGCTAATAGTTTCTATTTCCCGAAGCATACCTTCCAAAATGTCCCGTTGACAGATTTCAGGGTTAATTTTTACTCCAGAATTAATAAAATAAATTTCAGTTTTTTTAGCATCAATATAGCCAAAGAAAGCATAACTGATTCCGAAAAATGATCTCTGGAAACCAGCAGATGTTCCAGAGGAATTTCTGATTTTCTTTGTGAATTAGAATATGTCCTGTTGTTTTGTGGAGTTTTTGGTTGGCGCAAAATAAAAACTTTTTTATCTGAGAACCAAATTTTTTCAATGTCTTCGCATCGTCTTAATCTTTTTAACAATGCTTGACATCTTTCTACTCTTTTATTTTTAACGTCATTAAAAAATTTGTGACAGTATATTTTTTTAAACGGACGATCAATTTTAAGTATTCTTCTTAACGATGATTTTTTAATAGTAGCAGTTTTTGTTAGTTTCCTGGAACCAATGAGCTGTTAATTTAACTGGCAAAAGCGTGGTATCATAAACGCACATTCTAAGGTTCTGTCTAGCGATGAATGAACCTCTGTACTCGAAACAATAAAATCCACCAAAACCCGGGAAAATGGTTACTACAGATACTATTTGGTCGTAAAGCGTGGCTGCCAAGTATCTTTCGGTTTTATTTACTTGATAGTATATTATGATAAATTTTACCTAATTTATTCCTAAAATTACATCAAAATAAGCTCTAGTATTGTATTTTAAACTGTGAATAATATTTGCTATATTTATTACTATAAAGTGTAACACAGAAAAGTAATAATGTCGAAATACAGCTTCGCTCGACAGATGACACATTCAATATAGCGTTTTAGTTTATATGTTTTTTGTTGTTTGGGTAATTTTTGTGACACTGGTATAAATTTAAGTTTTGTGTAAGTACTTTTAATAAATTAAAATGGTAAGGCAGAGCCAAGTGTGTAAAGTGACGGATATGATTCCTGGATTATCATCATTTTACAAGTAAGTACAAACTATGCTTGTACCATTCTATCGCCAATAATAAACAAGAACATGTTGGCCGCAGCTCTCGATTGCGTTTATGAATTAAATGCTTTCTCTATCTATGATGTTAGCTCATTGCCTGGAACTTACTGTATTACTGGGTTCTACTAAATTAAGAATTGTTCTTATCCTTTCAATGTTTTTCAATACTTCTACCAATTTTCTTTTTTCATCTTCCAGGCTTCATTTGCAATGAATTATTGGTCTCAAGTAAATGCCATAGAAAATAACTAACAGTACGTACTTAACTTCCAGTTACGCTCTGGGTAACTTTTAATATTTTTTTGCACCATAACCTTTGACTTTTAAAGATTTCATTAAAATGTTATCTTTAAATGA
>JAHBCN010004440.1:54656-118641 GCA_019359885.1 Listronotus oregonensis
ACTGTCTAACTTTAATTGAATTGGAGTCAGTTGGAAACACCCACTGAGCCGACTGGCGTTTTGATTCAGGCTTAAAAGCCATAAATCCATATTTTGTAAACAGTGATGATGTCATACACCGATGATCTAACATTGTCGTATTTTATTAGAATTTCTGTGCACCATTTGACGCGATGTGCTTTTTGAGCTTCGGGAACCCAACGACAACAAACTTTTGTAACTTCAAATGATGGTGCAAGATCTTTTCGATTGCAGTTATTCCAATCCTTAAAGTACCCCGAATAATTTGTTATGTTACCCGATTGTCTGTCAGTGACAGCAGAAATTGGCCGCCCCTCACGCAATTTGTCCCTCAAAAAAACTCGTTCAAACTTAAATTCGTTTAACCAGTTGTACACACTCTTTAAACTTGGGGCGTCATTACCAAAAGCAGCTCGAAATCTTTCAGTGCATTACTTTGGGTACAGACTTACAGACCACGAAAAATTAACGATGACAGGTATCGACTTGCAATTGCTTATGTCAAGACTTAAAAGAAGGTAGATGTAGAAACTTGCCCTTATTTTACATACATGTTATTGGTAGGACCTCTTTTTTTTCTGAGTTTAATAAACGAAATAATATTCTGCCTTCATATTAAATTAGGACCTCAGAGACTTAGGTTTATCAAATTACAAACTTACCTAAAATACCCCTTAAATATTCGATATTATCACTCCTCTTTTAGGGCGTTCTCAGTAAAAATATTCAGTTTAAAGAATTTTTTCTACTTTTAAACCTTACATACCAAAGAGTAACCGCAAAAATCGCTCAAAAACTGCTTGTTTTTTTAGGCCGGTCGTACGACATGTCGTCGACATTTTGTTTGCGACAAATGTCCGAAAACAAATGTTGTAAGAAAACAAGGCGAGTTCGTCCACTTATACGCATTATGTCGCCGACCGAAAATGCATTTTTCTTATTTGCGTTAGTTTTACAATGAAAGAAACGAAAACAAATTAAAAGTTAAAGAAAGTTAATCATTCATCATCATCATCACATAACCACAACTAACCACAACTAACCACAACTAACCTACTACAAACCAAGGAAAAATGCATTGGTAAGCGGTAGATCAAAAAATATTCTCAAAGATCCATATACAGCTTTACCATGGCAAGCTCAATATGCTCTAAATTCAAACATTAATAAAATATCAAGTTTTATTATTTTTCTATAGCTTTCACAAATTTAATACTGAAAGTAATTTTCACCACGTACACAGGCTTGCCATGAAACACAATCGACAAATGACGCTTGAAAACACAGCAAGTAGTGTCGTATGGAAATTGTCGTAGACAAGCACTGGCTTGTTTGCGATATGTCTGCCTAATGTACGAGCGTCAATTTAAAACTATGCGCTCTAATAAAAAGTAACAAGTCCACGACATGTCGAGGAAATGTCGTAAACAAATGTCTTTTAGATGTACAATTCACAGAGAGGTGAGAAAAAGACATACAAGGATGTATTTTATACCAAATTACTCGTCGCAAAAAATTAGGATGAGCATTGCTTGCACTAAAAGTGGTTCTCTCTCTCCCAACCGCTGCCGCTGTGTTCACACATCGTCGTTGTGGTTGAGCCCAGTAGGATCTTTTGGAACATGCGCTAGAGTTGCTGGTTATCGGCAACTCTTGTTGCCACCGTATGGAACGAGATCCGAAGCTAAGATGAACACAAGGCTTTAACTCAAGGTGTTAGCATACCGTGCTGATGAGTGAATGACATCCTGTGCCTTAAACATGGGTCCCCAACGGTGCCTCTGAGGTACAGGGCGACCTCTCAGAGTATCTAGCCTTACTGCGGTAATGCGGGGCTCCCCCTTGGTGGACTATTACTTCCCTAGCCCCAAACAGAAAGCGGACAGAACCGCTTTCATGGGAAAAAAGTGACATAGGTGCTCTGACCGAAACGGATAAATCCGTTTCGAGAGGTGCCACTCAAGGTCACAAGCAGACAAAGGTGCGCCGCCCGAAACGGGTTAATCTGTTTCGTAAGGTGCCCCTGAAGTCACCGGCGCCTGTTTCACGGGAAAGGGCTAATCCATCCCGAACCAACAGGTGCTTAGGAAGGGTTCCCTAAATCCAAACAGAAGGCAGACACAACCGCCTTTATAGGAAAAAGGGTTCCCTGGCTTTAAACAGAAAGCGGATAGGGGCGTTTTCATAGGATAAGGCCGGAGATGCGGCCTCAGAAAAAACATCTGGCTCCTGTAACAAGGACCTGGTAGCTAACCACGTCACTAGACCGGGAGAGGAGGGCATGTTTGATCAAATCGTCTGCTCGTCATACTCTCCAGGAGACAGGGACACCAGGACACATCAGAACATATTGTGCTCGTGTCCGGTAGCGACACGAGTAAGAAGAGATGTAAGAACTCTCTCCCAATCTGTTATTGGATTCATTAGAAGTCCGATCCTATTGGGAGAAATATAAAAAGGTGTGAGCCACAATAGACGGAGCGGTCGCAGTGGAGGGCGTAAAAAGTCCACTTACTTTAAACCTACCTACCTACCTAAAAGTGATTCTCACTGCTATTTTTGTTTCGAATGAACCTTGGAAAAATAAAATAATACATCTTCATTCCTGAGAAGGTTGTAAACAGAGCTGTCAAAGTACTCTTAAATAGTACTTCAAGTACAAGTACCAAGTTTTTGATTTTTTAAAAATTACTTCAAGCACAAGTACCAAGTATTCATAAAGTGTACTTGCATTTTCAAGTAAATTGAAAAAGTACTTGAAGTACCACTAAGTATTTTACTTGAAGTAAATCCAAGTACTTGAAGTAAACCAAAGTACTTGAAGTAAAACAAAGTACTTGAAGTACACCAAAGTACTTAAAGTAAACCAATGTACTTGAAGTACATAAAAGTACTTGAAGTAATTAAAAGTACTTCAAGTAAAACAAATTATACTTGAGTAGTATTTTTTGTAAGGAAGTTAGATGGTTTATTCCTCAAAACGGGGTTTTTCAACAACTCCTAAAAGCTTTAAGGACTGAGCGCTACGTCATTGGAAAGTAGGCCAGTCGGTAAAAATTATAGTTAGGAAAACAAGTAGGGTTGCTAAGTGTCCCATTTTAAGTCGGGATCTTATGCATCCGATGACCGAAATAATGTAAAATTTCGTATGTAAATGTATGGAAACAGCCCTACAATGCCGTACTCGGGTGAGCGCTTGGGCCTTAAACTATTATAGTAAATATTGGTTTTTCCCAAAATGAGTTTTTTCCCTGTTGGCATCCGATACATCTGTCAAAAGCGAGTGTTTTCATATGGGTGCCTACAGCAGGTTGGCACCCAAAACCTATTCTTGGGATACCTTCTACTATTAGGTATCTTTCTTTTTTATTTTCACCAGACCAGAGCACTTATAATTATCACGTTGTCACAAGACCGATTTAAAAAACAAAAAGTCTAATTCTCAGTAATAGTTACACTTGTCTTGGTGTTGGATCCAATTCAAATGAGCGCTGTAATGCAATACAATAGAAACAGCAGCAGTTGTGCGTATTTCTTCTTTTAACTTGTTTGTACGATTATCTAAGGGGTGTAAATTCAAGTACTTGGTTGATTTTTTACTTCAAGTACTTTTTATTTATTGAAGTATTTTTTTACTTCAAGTACTTTTTATTTACTTGAAGTACTTTACTTGTACTTTTTTTACTTGAGTACTTTTTACTTCAAGTACATCGTAATACTTCAAGTACTTAAATAAATACTTCAAGTAATTTATTGGTCAAATCAAGTAAAATCAAGTATTTCATAAAAACTAATCAAGAATAAAGTACATCCTAATAAAAAGTATTGAGAAAATACTTGAAGTACAAAAAAGTACTTCAAGTAAAATTTTACTTGAAGTACTTCGAGTTTTGACAGCTCTGGTTGTAAACCAACCCCCAAAGACTATGTGGGGGTGTAATCATCCCCTAAAATGTATAAAATCATATGCAACTTTAAAAATTGCAAAAAAAATATATTTTTCAGGACATGCCAAAAAGTAGTTTCAGCTATACACTTTTACCTAAACTTTACCCGACCTCGATATCTTGTCCAGTTTAAACGTAAGGTGGGGGGAAGACTATTCAAAACCTTACTGTATATTTTTAAACATGTAAAAACTTTGTATTCTAGTGAACGGTAAATAAAAAAAAAACGTTCGTTAATGTAAGAAAAGTATTTTTTATCAGAATAAAACCCAAGAAAATGTAACATAAAATATATTCTGAGTCAAAAAAACAATAGAAAAAAATGTATAGTTATTTCTAACTTTAAGTCAATATAATAAGTAGGTACTTCATTATAAATCGTTCAAAAATACTTTTTAATATCTGTGCTGCCATCTACCCATAAATCTTAAAACTAATGTAATACATAAAATACATAGGCTGCTTTCTAGCTGTTCAGTTCAATCTGTTAGTTTTTGTGCCGCTGTGTGAGTTACGAGGTTCCATCTACTGCGAGAAAATCGATAAACCATCCCCGTTTTGTATGGTAAAGAGCTTCGCCTGTGTATGGTTAGATGCTGCGTTAGTCGAGTTTTTCGTTGATTTTCTTTACAGTGCACTTCTAACGTAGTTGATTTGGTTAAATTGTTTTTATGAATTTGAGAAATAAATTTTGGGAACAACACTTGTACTTCTAAAGTTTAATTTTTTTGCGCATTCTTTCAGATAGAATTGATATACAGGGTGTTACAAATTCGAGTGTATGCATGGGGATCTCGTAATCCGTAAAAGAGATACACAGGGTTGCCACCTGTCCCGATTTTGCCGGGACAGTCCCGATTTCGAATCAATTGTCCCGCGTCCCGACGGCCTATGGATTTTGTCCCGATTTTTGATAATAATCGATAGGCAACGACCCGCCAACCACGAGGGCCATCTTACCGCGCGCCGCATGTACTACCTTCACTTTGATATTATAATAGAACCATTAAAACCAAGAAGTTGGAAAGATTACACCCAATTGACACATTCTATATTATGAACGATTTACTTAATAAGTGCGTTATATGGGAATTTAACCGAACTAAGTGATGCTGCTTCAATTATGGGATTTGATCCCCAAGAAAGATTTATGATGGATGAGTTGTTTGAAGAATGTGCCAAAACAGGTCGATCAAACGCAAACCGTTGATAAAAAATGGGAACAAATAATTAAAGCCGCAAAAGGGCGCATTATTTAGCGTTGTATCTCGTGCGTTGAGCATACCTCGGCAAATGCCTATGTTGAGCGAGTATTTTCGCTAATCACCATGAAATGGTCAAATATTACAAACCGTTGCTCAGTAGAATTAATAAGAGCTGAATAGCTAATTTCGCTGAACATAGGCATGTCTTGTTCGGAATCCATAAATAAATATAAAAATGATGTTAACTTATTGAAAGCGGCCCGTAGCAATAAGAAATACACATGGAAAAAATAATTATAAAAAATAAATACCCTACTCATGAGTCATATTGTTTTTGACCAAACTCTGAACTAGTCCGAGCGTTTTTGATAATGTCCCGTTTTTTTTCCCCAAAAGGTGGCAACCCTGGATATAAGGTCGGTTAAATTAAGGCAAAGTTGTGTAGTGTGATGGTAAACAAAATGTCGTTTCGAAATTTGAAAAATTAAGTTTACTTTCGGAGATATCCGAAAAAAAACGAATTCCCGCAAAAACGTTGTTATTTTTTCCTGGTCTTATTTGAGAAGATATTTTGAAATAAAAGTCACGTCACACAGCTACTTTTTCTTCTTTACAAAATGTTTTTATTAAATTTAAAATCCGACATTTTATTTCCGAGCAACCACCATCAACTTTTTTAAATTCGGTCCTGAATTTTTTTTTCTTTAGTCGTGACCTTTGGACCTCCTTAAAGCAATGACGGCTTAACATTGTCAAAGAATTAATTGGATCTATGAAAAATAAGGTCCTTCATCTACTTGGTGTATCTCTCTTTGTCTAACACATTACTTTTGCTATCTTAATGAAAGATATCACATATTATAAAAAATAAAACCTTTATTTTGTCTAAAATATGGCACATAATTAAAAATTTCTTTGGTAGCCTATTGAAATGAAACGTTTGCTTCGACCTAAAGGTATGTACACACCAAAAAAACACAAATAAACAAGAACAAACATTCGTTCTTGTTCACCTTGTTTGAATGTGTTCTTTGTTTATTGTTCGCGTTTTTTAGTCTACATAGCGCAACCAAATATTTTTTCACTCTTGTTTGACCAGTTGGAAAAGTTTTGGATGACGACGAACAAAATGTATTTCTCTTTAAGTATGTACACACCGAAAAAACAAACAAAAACAGACATTCGTTCTTGTTCACTTTCTTTGTATGTTTTTTGTTTATTGTTCGCTTTTTCTGTCTACATAGCGCAACCAAATGTTTGTTTACTCTTGTTCGACTAGTTGGAATAGTTATGGATTACCATAAAAACAAAAATTTTCTTTGATGTACCGATGTCCACTCGAATATGTGTGAACAAGAACAAACAAACGTTTGTTCGCCGTTTTAACTGTCTACACTGAAGAAAAACGTTTGTTTGCTGATGTTTGTTCTTGTTTGTTTTTTCGGTGTGTACACACCTTTTGATGTACCGACGTCTACTCGAACATGAATGAATAAGAACAAACAAACGTTTGTTCGCATTTTCCCTTTCTACACTGAAAGAAACGTGTTATCCTGTCTACATGGAAAAACGTTTGTTCGCTGATGTTTGTTCTTGTTTGTTTTTTCGGTGTGTACATACCTTAAAGGTATGTATACACCGAAAAAACCAACAAGAACAAACATTCGTTCTTGTTCACCTGGTTTGTATGTCTTCTTTGTTTATTGTTCGCGTTATTTTGTCGTTTGACCAGTTGGAAAAGTTATGGATGACGACAAGCAAAATTTATTTCTCTTTAGGTGTGTACAGGGGGTCTTTGATTATATTTATGTGGCTTCTGGGGCCTTTATTTTTGAAGACAGAAAAAAATGTTGTCTATAAAAATTGTAGGATTTTTTCCATATTATCTTTTGAAATTTTTAGTAAAAAAATATCGCAATAAAAAAATGGAAAAATATAGACAACTTTATTTTTTATAATGAAACACCCTGTATATTATGCGCTATAACGAAAGATCTTTTTTTTTCTTATTTCAAATATATATATACATTAATGATATTTATATGAACCATTTTTGAGATATTTTAGGTTAAATTATTAATAAATTACAAAAAAAGTTTCATATTAGTATCAAGAAAGCCATGGATACAATAAAATTGTTATGTTGCTGAATTTGATAAGATTTTTCTCTGGACCAATAATGTTTATTTTTGTGATTAAACATTCCTGCTAAAGTGAAGGAAGACTTGTCGGTGAATAGAACTTTAATTAAAAACTTTGTATTCTGATGCATAAACCTAGCTATTACCAATGCATACTTAGATCGGTACTGCATGTTTTGTTCAGGAAGATTCTGAACGGACATATTAAGTTCAGATGCCGCATCCGAGATTGATATTTTAGGATTTTCTAAAATTATTTAAAGTAGTTAGTGCTAGTCCAATAGAAAAATTATAATAATTGTCCTGAAAACGGGGATATCCAAAACTTTATTTTCATTTCGTGCTGCATTTCTTTTATTCATTTTAAAGCTTTTTTGTTCAATAAACTTTCTTACTATGTATTTAATAGTATCCATAGATGGTACCCGTTGTTAAGGATACAAACTACTTTTAATAGTTAAAATGATAAATTTCAACTTTTTACAATATCAATACGTCAAATTTATTAAAACAATTTTATTGTTTTCATAGTTTTCTTGATACTAATATGATTTTTTTTTCAATTTATTTATATTTTAAGCTTAAATATCTCAAAAATGGTTCATCGAAATATCATCAATGTATATATATTTGAAATTAGAAAAAAAAGATCTTTCATTGTAGCGCATAATATACAGGGTGTTCTATTTAAAAAAGTTGAAGTTGCCTATATTTTTCCATTTTTTTATTGCGATATTTTTTGACTCATAACTTTAAAAGATAATATGGAAAAAAACCTACAATTTTTATATAAAACATTTTTTTCTGTCTTTAAAAGTAAAGGCTCCAGAAGCCACGTTAATATAATCAAAGACCCTGTACACACCGAAAAAACAAACAAAAACAAATATTCGTTCTTGTTTACTTTCTTTGTATGTTTTTTGTTTATTGTTCGACATAGCGCAACCAAATGTTTGTTTACTCTTGTTCGACTAGTTGGAATAGTTATTGATTACCATAAAAACAAAAATTCTCTTTGATGTACTGACGTCCACTGGAACAGGTGCGAACAAGAACAAACAAACGTTTGTTCGCCGTTTTAACTGTCTACACTGAAGAAAAACGTTTGTTCGCTGATGTTTGTTCTTGTTTGTTTTTTCGGTGTGTAGATACCTTGAACATGTATGAACAAGAACAAACAAACGTTTGTTCGCGTTTTTACTGTCTACACTACTGATCTTTGTTCTTATATGTTTTTTCGGTGTGTACATACCTTAAGGTTAAACTAGTCCAACACTACATTTAACATTACAATAAATGATAAATAATTTAAAAACTAGATCCCAAAAATAAGCATATCTGATCTACCAAAAATCTTGAGCTAGGTGCGATGCAAGTGTTCAAAGATATTCCCCTGTACCGTAATGCAATAGTTAATTTTTTGACGAATTCTTAAAACTAACCACAACTAACCACAACCTAGAAATGCTTCTTTTGTTTAAAAAGGCGAAGGCATGTAGAATTCGCAGTCTTAATTCATCCCTGGTGTTAATTGTTCTACGGTAAATGACATTTTTTAAAGTACCTCACAAAAAAAATCCAGAGGTGAGAGATCCGGAGATCTCGCTGGCCATTCTACCGCACCTCTTGTTCCTATCCAGCGGCTCGGAAATTCCGCTTCGAGAAGTTGACGCACAATTCTGGTATTGTGAGCTGATGCGCCATCTTGTTGGAACCGGAGGTGTGGCAAATCGGCTACCGGGATATCCATTAGAAAATTTTGAAATTCGTTATTTAAAAAATGTAAATATTGTTCAGCTGTTAAATTCCCCTCAAATAAAAATGGTCCCAAAAGTCTATCTCCCAATATCCCCGCCCAAACGTTAATGTCAAACCTAAACTGCTGTCGCCCCTGCCTGTTTGCTTCAGTATTTTCGATAGACCTGATATGTTCATTGTGGCGATTGAAAATACCACAATTTGTAAATTTGGTCTTATCAGACCAAATTATTTTGTTTGGCAAATTATTTCCTTGTCTGTTTATCTCCTCCCGTAACCACAAACAATATCACAGTCGTCTTTCCGGATCACTGAGTTGTGACGTCTGACTAATATGAATCTTGAAGGTTTTGTAGGAATGGTTTTTCAGAATTCTCCAGCACTTCACATGGTAAAGTCCCGAACTGCTAATTTCGACAGCTGCTTGTCGCGTGAAGGTGGACGGATTAATATTTATCTAAAAGGTATAATAAATTTTAACTTGGTTTTTTCTCTTATTTAAATTTGCGTTGCATTTAATAGGAACATCTTGATCGACACAACTAGAATTATGAAAACATACAATAATTAATTACCTGATTAAGGACAATATCAACATCTCTCTGCGATGTCTTACACCCATATTTTTGGCGTATTTTTGAAAATGAGCCATATTGCTTCAAATTTAAATCCAGTTTACGAATAAACGAACTGCTGGGTTGGGGTTTCTCAGGATATCTCCAAAAATACTCTTTCAGCCTGATCACAGTTTCTGTCACAGCGGTAATACAATTGTAGCATGTCTCGCTTTTCTTCGCTTAAAAATCTCATTTTTGAAAAACTTGTGTTAAATGACGGAGCATTCAAATAAATCATTCGTTTGACATATTCAGTCATTTATAGTAAATAGCAAGTATTTCTTTGTTTTCAAAGCTAACATGATAAACATTCATTTAGGCCTCGTGCTATTTTTTTAATATACGTAGTTTTTAAAAAGTAACTTGTTTTCCAAACTGTATTTTAGCGCTCACTCATAGCACCTTTTGCCATATCTTAGACAAAATAAAGGATGAAGGACCTTATTTTTCATAGATCTAATTAATTTTTTGACAATGTTAAGCCGTCATTGCTTTAAGGAGGTCCAAAGGTCACGATTAAAGGAAAAAAAATCAGGACCGTATTTTAAAAATTAAGTTGATGGTGGTTGCTCGGAAACGAAACGTCGGATTTTAATTTAATAACGTTATTTTGTAGAGGGAAAGAAGTAGCAGTGCTAACGTGACGTTTATTTCAAAATATCTTCTCAAGTAAGGTCAGGAAAAATAAAAACGTTTTTGTGGGAATTCGGTTTTTTCCGGATATCTCCGGAAGTAAACGAAATTTTTCAAATTTCGAAACGACATTTTGTTTAGCATCACACTACACAACTTTGCCTCAATTTAACCGACCTTGTATCAATTAAGGTTTACGAGATCCCCATGCATACACTCGAATTTGTAACCACAAACCCTGTATTTTTTTTCATTATTTTTTTAATACAGAGCTGGAAAAACCACATTTTTTTTTATTTGATAAGATAATTTTGAATAAGAGTTGGACAACAAAAAAACAAAAGAAAAACGCTTTTACAATTTTAAAATACTAAATCTAATGGCAATAAAATTTCTAAAAACAATTAAATTGAATATTAAAATCGTTTAACAATAAATATTTGATTGTTGTCAGTTTTAAGTGATTTGAAATTAAACTTCGTTAAATAGTCCCTCAAGTTATTTTTCTGAAAAATTTATGTCTGATCCTTATATCAAAGCAGAGTATTTGCAGTATTTATCAAGAAAAAATTGTGCTGTTTATTAGCAAATGGTTTAAGGTGGCCGTTTCGCCATGTTAAATCTCCATAAGAACATTACTGTCTTTGAGACTACCAGACTCCAAAACTTGGCAAAATAAATAAAGGATCACCTTATATTTACATAAATGAAACATGTATCTTTCATGTAAAGAGATACAATAAAAAAAAGTTTTAATGCTTTAAAACAAAGTTTAAAAACCACTAAAAAATTCAGTTGGATTTTTCGGTAGTTAAAATTGAATATTTTCGGTATAAGAAATTTATTTCGCTTTATAATTTTTTACTGTGATTTATAGACATTTAAAATTAACCAGGTAACAAAAATAATACGTTTTATTATCCATTTTTTCTTAATTGTGGCTTTTTTGTGGTACATTTTAATTGTTTATCCCATATTCGATGCATTTAAAACGGACCGGTTTAAAGGATAGCTTAATTCAAATAACGTACACTTCAAAGAAGGACAGAAGACTGCGTGTTACTAGGTGAGAGTATATCATGCCGACTCATAAGAAATTTGCCAAAAAGCGATATCCTATAGAACTTCAGGTATTTTTGAATAGATAGCACATCGTTGGGGTGGGTAGACAGGCCCGTATTAGTAAAATTTAACGCTTAGTTTAAATTGCGTCGTTGGTTAGTTAACACTTTTGAACACATACCTTTTAGAGGCAGCCTCTCTCGCTACACGTGCTTTATATACCCCGCCCACCAATCAGCAGAGCAGGGTCACTATGTTTTTAGTGGTTTTTACTTTGACAGCGCTGTGAGATCATTAGTACTGATAAGAAATAATACGTTAAATTGCTGTCATTTGGACGGTTTAATAAATGTCAAATCATGCTTAGAAGTTCGGTGCAATAAGGATAGAAACATATAACCTTGCGTATACCTAAGTGCTGAAGGTATGTGATTTTCTTTTTTGCTATAAAACATTTCAGTAACTTGTAAGGGGATTGAAAAAAATATATTTATTTCCACTTATCTGTTACCATTTTTTATACAGGGAAATATTTAAGTAGCCAAATTATGAATTTAGGAATATTATATTTCGATTCAATTATTTAAAACTTATGTGTAATAATTATATGGGCATGTTTAAAGGTTTTAAGGTTAATTTAATGCTCGGCCGACGGTCAGCGCTTACATCGGTCGAACTTAGTTATATAAATAAAAATATGTGCCATACAGTCTATCAGCTCGGCAGTGTAGTTGTTCATACATTTTCATTGACATAGCTACGTTCGACTAAGCGTTGACCGTCGGCCGAGCACTAAAAGAAAAAGCCATGGGTAAAACGAGTGCTTACTTAGTGTACTTCTATCCTTTGTTATTTTCATTTATTAAAGAAGGACACGAATGCACTTAGTGCGCAAACTTATTACTTAATGGTTGGACATGTTATTTCGACCTTCGAGCATATACATACTAAAGGCACCCTTTTCTTCTCGCTCCAACGTGTTTTTGGTCGAAACCTCCTCATCGACTAATCATCACGTTGGAGTGAGAGAGAAAGGTTATAGTGTGATTCTTCTTTCTTTCTCGCAGGCTTGTTCGCAGTGTGGAACCTCAAGGCTGCCCCTAGTAGGTATATGCTCGAGGGTTTCGACACAACTTTTATAAACTTCAATTTACTTTATTTGTTAACGGTTTTAAGTAGAATGGTATCAGCTATTATTATAAGTTTAGGAATGTGTAATTAATGTTCATTACAAGAAGCAGATTTCTTAGTCCAAAAATATCAAAAATTCGGATTATTCAGTTAATAAGGCTAATTTAGTTTATAGGGTAGTTTGACTTAATTCTATACAACTCAGTTTCTAAGTCTCAAATGACTTTTAACTTTTGTATTGGTGACATATTTTGGCTAATTAGAGTATGCAAATAAACAATGAAATATAATAAATTTAGTTTTTATTTATAAAAAGCATATAAAAATAACTTCAATTTATTTTACATATATACAGGGTGTCCCACGATTGACAAACTGCGGCGATTTCTCGAAAAGTGGGCTTTGGAAATTTTAAAGGTTTACTAACGCTGATGGGGGCAAGTCGGCTAAAATATTTTCAGGTTGGCGGCACCTTCAGTTCTACCAAAAGTAGGTGTTAACTTGCTTAATTTAAATAAAACGCCTTATATATTATTGGCAAGTTTTTAATTGCATCGATGGATCCAGCGCATTAAGCGCTGATTCATCAAACCGTTTTTAAACTACCGCTGGTTGCAGAACAAATAGCGAGCTTTTTTAAACATTTCGTTTTATTTTGTTCCATCAGAAGTTTTCATGACGTCATTTGACGTTCAGCGCACAAATTCAGCGTACTTTTTACCGATGGAATAAAGAACTTGCCCTATTACATTTTTAGATTCTACACAAGATTTCAGCCAGATTTCATTTGTCATGTCCTCGACTTAAATCTAAACGTTTTTGACATTTAAGTTTTTTTACACAATTTTTTTTCTATAAGTAAGCCGTTATTCAATCTGAGATGGATTTATCTATTGTTAAAAAGAACCTACTTTAATAATTTTTAAAAAATATTTCAATAACTTATTACACGTGTTTAAAAAACAAGATTAAAAATGAAAGTACTGCA
The DNA here is from genome assembly GCA_019359885.1 of Listronotus oregonensis. Lineage (NCBI taxonomy): Eukaryota > Metazoa > Arthropoda > Insecta > Coleoptera > Curculionidae > Listronotus > Listronotus oregonensis. The sequence continues at coordinate 68,160 of JAHBCN010004440.1, forward strand.
ATTTTTTTAATGTAAAGCCCCAAACTTTTTTAATCTTAACTTATTTAGCATTAAAATTAAGGCAAGTTTGTATAAGGATGTCTATTCCGAAAATGTTTAGTTTTTGATCAATTACTAGTGTAACATTTTTATATGGCTATTCTATTTGGATAGGACATTTTAATCTTAGTTGGCTTATAACGGTAAACTTTCTATAATGATTGTTTTTTAACGCCATTAAAGCCAGCTCTGAGAATTGTGGAATCGACATTCCATTTACTAAACTGGCAATATATCGAATCCAAAAATTTTTGTAATAGACAATCTTACACCAACTTACAAATATTTTTAATGCTTACTAAGATAAAATTATAAAATTTGGGGGTTTCCCATAACAACAAAGATTTTTTGCAATTTTCTAAATTTCATTTTGAATCTTATTTCTTGAACACCCTGTATAATAAATTATTAAAATAGTGTAAAAATTCCCTAAATTAAGGCATGTAAACGTCAGTTTTGATGTAAAAACTTAAATATGTTAAAAACGCTTAGATTTAGGTATAGGACATGATAATGAAATTTGCCTAAAATCTTGTGTAGGAATCTAAAAATAAAATAATATATAGGGAGTTTTATTTAAAATCAGCTAGTTGACACTACTTTTGGTATAATCGAAAGTGTCAAAAACTTGAAAATATTTTAGCCAAGTTGTCGCTATCGACGTTAGTAAACCTTTAAATTTTCAAAGCTTGCCTGTCAATCGCCGCAGTTCGTTGTGGGACACTCACAAAACTATTTACTTTTAAAAGTTTTATTTTTGAGATAACAAATTACAAAATGTATCATCTTCTAAAGTGAACTGAAGCTAGTCTTAAAGATGATTGTTTTCTTGTCGTGGATTATGTTTGCTCAAAAAACTCTCAGTTTGGATTTCAAGTCTCGATAGTAATGGTGGTATCTTAAAACAGTGCAACTTATTTAGGTATGTATTGGATATCCTGGATTATCTTAACCTCTTTTTTCATAGTCATTTCAGCACATAAACATCCTGACCTTTTAACAGATTTTGTTTCATAACTAGTAGGTACTTGGTTGTATATCCTAAAATATCAAAGATGTATATTAGTATTGACCTATGTCAAGGGTTTTCTGTATATTTTATATAGTTTACAAGCTTTTCGCCCTCGTGGATTAAACGATTTTGGCTTTTCTTGTTATTTTTCTTTCTCGCAAAAAACCTATATATTTGATACATGAGACAATATTCCTAGTCTACCCTTGGACCAACTTTCATCTTGATGGGTCAAGAATGAAAGAATGAATGAGTGAGTGAGTTACCCTTTGCTTTTATATGTATAGATAATTTTTAGAGTTAAAAAACCTTAAATTATCATCATTTTACTCTTTTTTCAAATTAAACCCTTCCCCCATACTTTTTTGATGAATATGACAAATACTATGTTTAATGACTAGATGCATTTGTTCAATAAAATGAAAAAAAAAACATTTGTAACATGCTAAGCAGATCCCAGTGTATAAAATTGTTATATTTTTCTTTAATAGACACTTTATTCCGCTTTAGTTTATAGAATAACATAATATTTAAATTTTAAGTTGTAATATAATATAAAACAAATTTGAACTTATAACTACTTAAAAACATCACAATTTTAAAATCTACTCAAGGGCGGATTTGGAAAATCCTTAGGCAGGATAACCGGGGGGTTTGGGGGTATTTGTATTGAAATACGCCCCAACGTTAAGGGGGTCCGGGGGTCCTCGGTCCAGGTTAGCCACCCATCTGGCTCCACTTGTAAATTGCAAATTACGCATAGGTATTATAGCGACCACATTATTTTTTACAAATAACTATTGCCTAACCTAATACAATAAGCAACATAAAAAGTTTTCAATTCTTAACTAAATAATTACCGTAACAATAGTTACGTTCTTCCATTTTTAACTCGTTTTTTTTCCTTTGTTTTAGGATGACGGGGGGGGGCAATCGCCCCATTTGCCCCTCTCTGAATCTGCCCTTAAGTTTACTAATAAACTTTAAATACACAAAGACACTTACCAACACCTACCAATAGTGGTACAGCCATAAGGTGGCAAACAAGATTTTTCTCAACAACCACAAACATGGTATATCCGGTAAACATTTTTGGAATCAAATCAAAACTAATTAAGCAAGCCTTATGTCATTCTCAACATTTAAAAAAAATAAAATAATAACTAATATTTTTTGCATAAATATAATTGAAGATGCGAAATAGAAAAGGTACTACATACATTTTTATGGCATGAAAAAAATATTTGTAATAAATTTAGGTAATGAAATAAAAAATTAATTGAAATAGGATCTATGGAGAGAATTATGTCATTCATTCATCATATAGGTATCCTATTCATAATGATTACTTTTACGTAATGCTAGTGTATTAAATTATCTGTAACAATTTGTGTCAATTTTCCTTTGAAATGTAAACTTTCAACAGAAAATAGCTTCTACCTGGGGCTTTAACAATTATTGCATAATTCTGTGCTTTAGTGAATTAAAATAAGGTCAAAGCATAAACTTGAATTTCGTTTGTGTTGCTGTTGCAGTTCCCGTTCGCAAGTTAGACTTGGGCGGCAGTGAAACGGCAACGACAATAAAATGTCAAGTTTAAAAATTTTTACTTTACTTTTGACAGTTGTATCGGCGATTAAATATAATTTAAAAAAAAACTAAAGTAACTTTAATTAGTACTTACCTTTTGTCATCTTTGGGTATAAAATACCCTAACTTCCTAAACTCTTTGGTTGAGTCATTTTAGTTTTGTATTTCCTTATAATGCACAAATGCACCACTTTTTACATCATCTTGTCTCAACTGTTCATAAGAACACAAAACGTAATAACAAAATACACCAATTACATTACAAAATTATTTACACCTTTAACTAAACAAAGCATGTGTGAAACATAAACAAAACTGTCTTTATTCGGAATGGCCATTTGAAATCCAAAACACAAATTTCAACTGATAATATGATATTATTATCCTCTATTCTAATAGGTACATTCGATTTTCAAGAGCCAGGCATTGCATATTATGCATATTCTTTGTCATTCCATAATGTAAACAAAGACAAATAGATGTGACGAGTATCACAACGTAAAAAAAGGGCACAGTGATGACGCTCTTCTAGACAATAGCCAAATAAAGTTCAGAGTGGGACGTTCTCCAGAAAAAAAAATTAATGTATATTTTAACACTGCCTTGTGTACGCCATATTAAAATAATTATTTTTGTTGTAAGGGTAAGTTATTTGGGTATTGCGCCACTAACAACGAAAATATTCTTTTTTGTTTTACAAGTATTTTATTAAAAAAATTAAGGCTTAAAAGCAAATAAAAATTTCCTTGCTATAACTATTTTCAGCACTGACAGCGGACAGCGTAGGTCTATCACTAAAAATGTGTACCTATGATCAACTACAGTGCAGAATCCTTAGCAGTCTATTAGCTCTGCATTGTAGTTAATCATACATTTTCATTTATATAGCTACGTTCGTCCGGTGTCAGCGCTGACCGTCGCCATCGGTCGCCTTTTTATTATGTTTTGATAAAAGTACCTTTTTTGCTGCGAATTCCCGCAGAAACATTCATAATACCCAACTACAAGCCGGGGCAAACAAAGGGATATCTTTTTTTGCTTTTTATACCTAAAATACCTATTTGTTTTTCCATTTCGTTAATTTTTTCCAAACTTTAATTTTATGGCGATTTTTAAATTTTTACTATATTCTTGCTCTACCACACTATTTTTTATGCTAAAAGTGGGTTGTACTTTAACATAATAGGGCGGTATAATATTTCTGTCAATTTAACTATACCGCAACAGTTTAATTTAAAATTGTAAAATATTGAAGAATGACCCTTAAATTTTATAAGATTTGTTTCGGCTTTGGGCGAAATAAGTCTCTGTACTCGAGAACATATGGCATTTATTTTTAGTTGAAATTGTTGACATTTTTTCGGTTATACTTTTCTACGCACCGGGGCAGCACCTGGTGGAACACAAAATTGTAAAATATTAAAACTGCGCCAGCGCATCGAGACGGCCACCTTAAGTGTTGGCTTTCATATATTTTTTGAAAATTATCGATAACTTATACCGTTTTTGAGAAAAACATTATGCCCCGAACCCCAAATTGGATCCAATTTTCGCTGCGCGAATGGACTCTTAAGAATTTTGTAAAGCAATAGATCTGAATTTTTATATCTAAAACAAAAATTGCAGTGACTTTGCTAAGCAAAAATTAAAGAGAGTATGTTTGTGGGTTCACAAATGGAGAAAATAATGAAAGATGAACTATCTGATAACAAGCTAAATAAACCTGAATTACGACCTTGAGGTGCCTTTAAATCAGTTGTTACAATTTTGTTTGAAAATGTGAAAGCCAACTATTGCAAATATATTGTAAGTAAACTATTTAATGCTTATGAAAAAATAGAATGTAATATGCCTCTAAAAATTCACTTTTTGGACTTTCATCTTAATGTCTTTTTCGCTAATTTTGTGCTCTAAGTGATGAACATGGAAAACGGTTTCATTGAGTCATTTCTGCCATGAAAAAACGATATAAAAGAAGATGAGATGTCACTTTACTTGCTGATTATTGCTGAACATTTTTAAGGGATATTTCAGAGACGAAATATCGCCGTAAAACATCGAAAACAAAAATGTTTTAGCAAAAAAACTATAGATGATGAAAAAAATCCAAGGGTATTTTCGGACTGTTGCAAAGAGTTTCGTAATTTTTTAAAGAGATATAAAAAGGATAAAAGTCTTAGACTTAGCCAAAAGGATTATGTACTACGGAATGTAAAAAACTTAATAGTTTAAAGAAGTAAAACAAACTAATGAAAAATTAATTGTAATCTATGGAGAGAATATGTCATTCATTCATCATATACATATTCTATTCATAATGATTACTTTACGTAATGCTAGTGAGTGAGTGAAAAATGAAACAAAGGAAAATTGACACAAATTGTTACTTATCCGTAACAATTTGTGTCAATTTTCCTTTGAAATAAAAATAAATATAGGTTAATATAAAGGAATTTAACCAGGCAAGTAAAAACCTTTCAACAGAAAATAGATTCTAACTGGGACTTTTAACAATTATTGCATAATTCTGTGCTTAAGTGAATTAAAATAGCTCTTTATCAAACCTAAATATTTTTAAACCAATTATTGGCCAGTTTAAGGTCAAAGCATAAACTTAAATTTCGTTTGTGTTGCTGTTGCAGTTTCCGTTCGCAAGTCAGACGTGGGCGGCAGTGAAACGGCAACGACAATAAAATGTCAAGTTTAAAAATTGGCAGATACTTTTGACAGTTGTATCGGCGATTAAATATAATTAAAAAAAAAACTAATGTAACTTTAATCAGTACTTACCTTTTGTTATCTTTGGGTATAAAATACCTAACTTCCTAAACTCTTTGATTGAGTCATTTTAGTTTTGTATTTCCTTATCAATCACAAATGCACCACTTTTTACATCGTCTTGTCTTTACTGTTCATAAGAACACAACACGTACAACACTACAAAATTATTTACACCTTTAACTAAACAAAGCATGTGTGAAACATAAACAAAACTGTCTTTATTCGGAATGGCCATTTGAAATCCAAAACACAAATTTCAACTGATAATATGATATTATTCTGTTGTTATCCTCTCTCTATTCTAATAGGTACATTCGATTCTCAAGAGCCAGGTATTGCATATTCTTTGTCATTCCATAATGTAAACAAAGACAAATAGATGTGACGAGTATCACAACGTAAAAAAAGGGCACAATGATGAAGCTCTTCTCGGGCAATAGCCAAATAAAGTTCAGAGTGGGACATTCTCCAGAAAAAAAATTAATGTATATTTTAACACTGTCTAGTGTACGCCATATTAAAATAATTATTTTGGTTGTAAGGGTAAGTTATTTGGGTATTGCGCCACTAACAACTACAATATATTTTTTTGTTTTACAAGTATTTTATTAAAAAGATTAAGGCTTGACGTTTTGGAGATAAATGTATCTATCTCCGTTATTAAAAGCAAATAAAAATTTCGTTGCTATATAACTATTTTAACAATATTTAAAACAGTAAAAACTTCCCGAAAATACTAAAAAAGTTAATTTTTAGTAGGGTTTTGTGCTCAACCGACAGTCAGCACTGACATCGGACAGCGTAGGTCTATCACTGAAAATGTGTACCTAACCACAACTACAGTGCAGAATCCTTAGCAGTCTATTAGCTCTGCATTGTAGTTGATCATACATTTTTATTCATATAGCTACGTTCGTCCGGTGTCAGCGCCATCGGTCACCTTTTTATTATGTTTTGATAAAAGTACCTTTTTTGCTGCGAATTCCCACAAAGGGATATCTTTTTTTGCTTTTTATACCTAAAATACCTATTTGTTTTTCCATTTCATTAATTTTATCTAAATATACCACACTATTTTTTATGCTAAAAGTGGGTTGTACTTTAACATAATAGGGCGGTAAAATATTTCTGTCAATTTAACTATACCGCAACATTTTAATTACCTGAGTGAACAAACATTCAAAACTTTTTAATAATTTTCAATTTCCGCATACTATTATTTTTAAATTTTACAAATAAAATCCACAAGTGCCATAATAAATATTTTTCTTATAATACAGTGCAAATTCTTATTATGACGAAGTTTAATTTAAAATTGTAAAATATTGAAGAATGACTCTTAAATTTTATCAGATTTGTTTCGGCTTTGGGCGAAATAAGTCTCTGTACTCGAGAACATATTAGCATTTATTTTTAAAATTGAAATTGTTGACATTTTTTCGGTAATACTTTTCTACGCACCGGGGCAGCACCTGGTGGAACACAAAATTGTAAAATATTCGTTTCTAAAATGCCTGCGCCAGCGCATCCAGACGGCCACCTTAACGAAACGAGAAAGAATTGAGATTCTTACCATGACTGGATTAGGAGATAAGATGCGTAGCCAAAACAAAATAGTTACATTGTTTAATGCAGGGCTTCCCAAACTGTCTCAAACCGAGTCTAGTGAACGCTGTGCGCATTCTGACATACATCGCAACGCGGGCGAGGGTGGGCCGCTGCTGCCGATCAGCGCGTTTGACCTTTCCTCCGCGTTCCCTACTGTTTCGCGTGTTAAGTCAAGCTTTTGGATAATTTTATTTAAAAAAATAGAAACCAAAGTGAAGACTCAGGCGGGAGCAGCAATATGGTCCCGGTCTGTCGCTATTTTATAGGTATTTATACGAAATTTGCTTACCAGAATTAGCCAATTTAATTCCTCTTTTAAAAGCTCCCAGTAGAACAGCACGAAATGCCACTTGCTCTTTTAATAAAACAGAAATGAAACGCTTTTTAGTCCATCTGAAGAGGCACCAAACTTCCCATTTTGTTCATTCCTGCATCCCTAGAGTATCTAGACTGTGAAACATGCTGCCTGCAAAAATTTTCCCTTGTCATTCACACCTCTGAATCCTTGGGTTTTATGTTAAAAAATTGCCTCTTTAGTCACCTAAATCACCCATGTTTGATTTTATGCCTTCGTGAACTGTTCCAAGAAAAAAAATGTAAAATGATAATATGAAAAAAAAAAAAATAAACAAACTGAATCCATAAGATAATATATGAATATTAAGTATAATTAAAATCTTATAACTTTTTTCTAAGGCTATAGAAAACAGTTTAAGAGTGTTTATAAAATACCACTTAACTCTCCCGGTGTTAAAATATTTATTCTGTTAGAGCTATGTCAAAGATTTATGCCGGAGTGTCGGAGCCAAAGGCACCTCTTTTCTTTTTATATTTTTAAATTAATTGTTTATGACATTTTTTTTGGGTCAGGTGTAAAATATTTTATTAATGTATACTTATTATTCAAAATAAACCTTACACCAGCAAGATGTTGATTAAGCTATTTTAATTCTGCAGAAGTTTGTAAAGTGATATATATATATATATATATATATATATATATATATATATATATATATATATATATATATATATATATATATATATATATATATATATATATATATATATATATATATATTATATATATATATATATATATATATATATATATATATATATATATATATATATATATATATATATAAGTAAAATAAGAAAAATAAAGTGCTTTCAAATTTAAAAAGTTTGACACTAAATTTTGGACACCCTGTATAGTTCGAATTAACCAAACATGATCTAAGCGACTAATATTACGTTACTTAATAAGTCCTTTGTTTAGTTTTATTAATCAAGCACTATTGGTATTTTTATTCATTTTTAAATTCAATGGTGCAAAAAGTTTTTTGTTATATTTTATTTTTTTTCTCTGAAATTACTAAACCGATGATGACAAAATTTTAGAGGAATATAAATGACCACAAGAGGTACCTAAATATACAAAAAAATACATAGCATTCCATTTAAAAAAATGCACCATCGTGACGTCACACTTTTATACCGACTTGGAATCCAAGTCGAGCAGCCACCCAGGAAGCATCACTTGAAAATGCCAACTGAGATGTTGGCGAAACGTCGTAAAAATCTATCTACTGACAAACGGATTGAAAACCGGAAAAATACATATATATATATATATATATATATATATATATATATATATATATATATATATATATATATATATATATATATATATATATATATATATATATATATATTAATTAAGCACTATTAGTATTTTTATTTATTTTTAAATTCAAAGGTGCAAAACAGTTTTTTTTTATATTTTATTTTTTTCTCTGAAATTACTAAACAGATGTTGACAAAATTTTAGAGGAATATAAATGACCACAAGAGGTACCTAAATATACAAAAAAATACAGAGCATTTTATTTAAAAAAATGCACCATAGTGACGTCACACTTTTTTGTGACACCCTGTATAACAAAAATTATTTTCCTGAAATGCATTGTGTGTTGAAGGTAACGTCTGCAAAATATGAAAATTTTACAGTGAATAATAAATGAGCTACATAAGACGGGAGGTGAGCTGCAGGACCCTGTATATACTATTAAAAAAAAAAAAAAATATATATATATATATATATATATATATATATATATATATATATATATATATATATATATATATAATAATTATAAAAATAAAAAAAATTATTTTTTTTTACTATTTTATTTTTTTAAATTTTCCATAAAAACTTTTAATTCCAAATAAATTTAATTTAAAAAACCTTTTTATTCAAAAAAAAAACTTTATTTTTAAAGGATTTTTTTTAAAAATTCATTTAGGGTGGGGAAAAAACCCGACCAAAAAAACAAAAAACATTTTTAAATTTTTTTAAAAGAAGTTGTGAAAAAAAAAAAAAGTATAAATTTAAAATAAAAATTAAACAAAAAAAGAATTTTTTAAGAACAAAATTCCAAAAAATTTTTGGTTTGAGAGTAACCTTTTTTTTTTTTTGTTTTTACTAAAAAAGTTTCAAAAAATAACTTTAAAATTTTAAATTTTAAGTTTGTTTTTTTTTTTAAAATTTTAAGTAGTTTTTTCCCCAATGTAAGGGGGTTTTTTTTTTTTTTTTTTTTTTTTTTTTTAAAAAAAAAAAAAAAAAAAAAAAAAAAAAAAATTTTAGGCATACACAAATTAATAGTTGGTTACCAAAACGTTAAATCGGGTTTTTCATGTAGAATTTAGTGTATTTATTCAAATAAATAAAATTTAAACCAAAAAAATGGTTACTCTCTAAACCTAATAAATTTTTTTGAGTAGCATTTTGTTGAAAACATTAAAATAATGGTACTTTATTCTTTTTTAAAAAAAATGAATTTTTGACTTTTAGGACACCCTTTATACAATTTTTAATTTCTTTAATCGACAATCGAATTCTTTTGGCAAGCAAAACTTTTTATAAAGAATGACTTTTCCTCGAAAAATAAAATTTTTGGTCCGTTTGCCCTCTTGTCTACCCCATCGCCTGACACACTGTATGGTTTTTATAGTCAACATTTTTAAATAAATGAACACCATTTACTAGAATAAAATGGTTCTTCTTAAATTATTGATGTTCGAAATTGACAATGTTTTAAAGTTTAAATTTTAAAAATAAAAAATTTTACATAAAATATATTATTTTTATAACGTTTATTTTTATATATATATATATATATATATATATATATATATATATATATATATATATATATATATATATATATATATATATATATATATATATATATATATTTAAGAAACGTTTAAACAATATATTTTGTATTCGTAGCTATTATTATTATTTTAAAGTTTTTAACCAGAAAAACATTGTCAATTCCTGCGAACATCAATTTAATTTAAGAAGAACCATTGTTATCATTCTAGAAAAATAAATGGTGTTCATTTATTTTTAAAGGATGTTAGTAGCTATACAACCATACAGTGTGTCAGGAGGGAAATTAAAGGAAAAATTTTATTTTTCGAGGAAAAGTCATTCTTTATAAAAGTTTTGCTTGCCAAAAGAATTCGATTGTCGATTAAAGAAATTAAAAATTGTATAAAGGGTGTCCTAAAAGTCAAAAATTCATTTTTTTAACAAGAATAAAGTACCATTATTTTAATGTTTTCAACAAAATGCTACTCAAAAAAATTTATTAGGTTTAGAGAGTAACCATTTTTTTGGTTTAAATTTGCATTTTACTGAAAAGTTTCGTAGGTAAACCTTTAATTTTGTATACCTTTAATTATCACCTTTGAATAAATACTTTACAAATAAATTCTGACAGTGTCAACCAAACCAGACCTCAGTATCAACGTTTGGATATTTTATTTTTTTTCACAACTATTAATGTTGTGTAGCTCGTTTCCTCAAGAATAGTATGTGGTCTTCTCTAACAGACTGCAATACGAGTAAAGTCGCTGCATCATCTTCATTATAGGATGTTTCACATTTTTTAAGTTCAGTACAAATCCAGTTTCTCGAATTTTTTTTTGCTAGCTTGCAGACCGCCCATTTGGTCACGAGTCATTAGGGAACATTTCATGAAATTTTTCTATCACGTATCGGTATAAAAAACCTTCGTTACCATAACATTGGATTAAATGTATTCTTTGCTCGATTGTTAAGACTTGTAAAAACTAATAAAATATCTAAAAGTTGATACTAAGGTCTGGTTTGGTTGACACTGTCAAAATGTATTTGTGAAGTACCTATTTAAAGAAGATATTTAAAGGTATACAAAATTAAAGGTATACTTACGAAACTTTTCAGTGAAATACAAATTTAAACCGAAAAAATGATTACCATCTTACCTAATGAAAACCAGTAGCATTGTGTTGAAAACTTTAAAATAAGGGTTCTTTATTCTTATAAAAAAAATGAATTTTTAAATTTTGGGACACCCTGTATACAATTTTTAATTTCTTTCATCTACAATCGTATTCTCTCGGCAAGAAAAACTTTTTATAAACAATAACTTTTCCTCGAAAAATAAAATTTTTGGTCTTTGTCTTGCACCCCATATCGCCGGTCATTCTGTATTTTGAAAAATAGCAGTAATAGCACTATTGCTTCATTAAAGTTTTTGGTAATTTTTTACTTACCGGGCCCACGGCCGATTTTATTGAAATTTTGTGTACTGTTGTTTTTTGAGGCGCTGATCACGAATCTGAAGTCAAAATTTGTCGGACACTTTTAGTTTTTTAGTTATAATGCCCCACTCGGACTAACCTAAAAAAAACTTTTCTAAAATTCCTCCTTTTAAAGATTACAGCCAAAAAGGAAGATTTTATGGAAATACATTATTATTTTATAAGATAAATTTATTCACCTTCATTTAAGAAATATTTTTAATAAAAAATAGAACCAAAAATATTATTTTACTCTTAAAAAAGTCAACAAAATTGTCTAGTGATTTTTAGACAGTTGTATAAGTGGGACGCCATGGACCCTGGAAACAATTGAATGGCTTACTTTTCAAATTTAAATCGCGAAAAATAAAAATAATTCAAATTTATAAAGTAGGCCATTCAACTGTTTCGCGGGTCCATGGCGTACCAACATAAAACTGCCTAAAATCACTAGACAATTTTGTTGACATTTTTAAAAGTAAAAATAATATTTTTGTTGTGCTATTTTTTATTAAAAATAATTGTTAACTGAAGGTGAAATCAAATTTATCTTATAAAATAATAAGTGTTTTTCCATAAAATCGTCAATTTTGGCTGTAATCAGTTTTAAGAAGGAGGAATTTTAGGAAAGTTTGTACAATTTTGAGGTTAGGTCCAAGTGGGGCGTTATAACATAAAAACTAAAAGTGTCCGACAAAATTTGACTTCAGATTCGTGATCAGCGACCCAAAAAACCCCAGTATACAAAATTTCAATAAAATCGGCCTTGGGCCCGGTAAGTAAAAAAATACCAAGTTTTTTTGTACACTTTTTAATTAAATTTACTTTTACTATGTACTTATTGTCTGATTATTACAGATAATTAATGAACCTCCACTTTTTTAGCCGATTGTTATACCATTAATAGCTATTTATGGTACTAGTGTGTTATTATACATATAAGTCACGCGAGAAAAGTTTAGCCCTTGAGGCCGTAGGCTGAGAGGGCTAATTTTCTCGAGTGACTTATATGTAATAACACACGTGTTCCATACAATATTTTATCCAAAACTGTCATATTATTATAATATAAAGTTAATGTAAGATACATAGAAAAGATCCTTGAAATAAAAAAAACTTCAGGTGGATTTTTCTTGCAACAATGCATTTTTTCGAAGAAGGTTGCGGTTTTGTAACTAAAGTGATTGTTTATTTAAAAAAAAAAATTGATGTTTGTCAATAACTGAAAAAGTCCTAAAATGAAAAAACTCTCGAGTTTATAAAGAAATTCGGGAAGAAGCTAATAGAGCAATAACCAACCTGATCCCAGAAAAATCAAGACAGTTTTACAATAAGGAATTTCGTGAATTGAAAGTGTGGTTGAAAACTAAAGGCATTGAATTGGTAAACGAAGAAGTTTTACTGCCGTATTTCTTATATATTTAAGTGAGAAACTTGCCTCTTCGTCATTATGGACGAAATATTCCATGGTAAAAACAACCCTTTAGATATATAAGAACATCGATATCTTCAGATATGAAAAAATTGTAGCGTTCCTTTAATCAAAATCCAGAAATTATACGTCTACGAAGGCCAAAGTTTTAGGAAGAGCTGAAATCGAGCAATTTTTGCAAGAAGCTTCTAATAAATATTATCTCTTAGCCAAGATAGGTATTTTGTTTTCCATTATAGTTGCCTTTTTACGCTCTTATCTTTTTATGGTCCTGAAACATTTTCATATTTTTAAATTGCAAAACAATACAGGGTGAGTAATCTCAAGCTGTCAATAATGCAGGGAAAAGCATAATTTCTATGAATGTTTCCGAAAAAAGTGTTACCGGTGCTGATGCTAATCTTAACGGTAATTTTACAATCAATGTAAACATTAGTTTTAACAATAAGCAGTAGCACATAAGTTTACTAATAGTATAGTGTAGTAGTAGCAAAAACTAATGTTGTTTTGATTGTAACATTGAATTTGTTTGACATGTTGTTTTGGAGCCTGTTTTATATGATTTTTTGTAATAAAGCAATGTTAAAAGCACTATTTATTGGACTGATTTTAGAGGATCGGGCTAGTAAACTTCATAACTCACTAGTGAGATAAAATCAATAACTCACTACTTTATCTCACTAGTGAGTTATGGGTCATTTTATTCGTCTAAATTTACATCTATAATAGACGTATAATATGACAGTTTTGGATAAAATACCTAATTTTTATGAATCTGATTTTATCGATCATTGACTATACATAATAGTATGAAAATAGCATTAAAAGCAATTAGCAAGTTTTTACGATATTTTTAAAGAACCAAATTGTTTTAAAATTTTTGTGCCCTTTGCTGGCTAAACGAAGCAATATCGGATAAAACCAATTAACTTAAATCGATCTATTTTGACTTTGAAAGTATTTCATAGAATTTGCCTTTTTAAAAAATTTGTAGAATTGAGTAAATAATTACTTCTTTAATATTTTGACAATATCTAGGATCACCCAGTAGAGAAACAATTATTACATTTTATATCACGCCACCCAATAGATAAAAATTGCCATAAGACTGGTGCCAAGATATTTTATACCGTATGTGTTTTAAAATGGTAAAAGCTCACAGGCTTCCTTTGATTAGTAAAATTTATTGCTGGCGTCATCCAGTTGTCATATTCGGTGAAACCACATTAGCCTGGCGACAATCGTTTTAGATAAAAGGTCTAACATATTGGCGAAAAATGGCCCAATTTTAAAATAGATAAAAAAGGGAAACTGCTTGATACAACGTGCAACTTTCTGTTTTAAAATATCATTTCTGGTCAGAATAAAATGCCAGTTTTCTGCTACCAATTATTTTACGATTTTTTATAATATTAAAACTAACTTCATAGAATATCTTGTTTCTTAAGTGAAACCTACCGCTTTGTTTCCGAAATTAAAACGGCAATAATAGAAGGAGCAGTGACTTCAGAACTGTCGTCATTGTTCCGTTACAGGGTATCTAAACGACTAACGGCCGAGTAACGATCACGTTGTTAAAGTTTAACAAAAAGTGAAAAATGAAAAACTTGACAACGTAGCACATTTCATGGCAACTGGATGACAATGAATGATTTATTTCGGAATTTTGTTTAAAAAAATAATTAAACATATAAAAAAAAATTAATCTAGCACAGAATATGAAATAAATGAGTTTGGCACTCTAAAAAAGTAATTTTATATATTTTCTTTAAAAACAAGCATTACAATTGATAGCTCAAATGACCAATACTGTAGAACTTTTTTAAATTTGGTTCTTTAACAGGTTCTATAATATAACTTATTACATTTTATTAATAAATTTTACTTTTAATAAAATTAGACGTTTTTTACTTTCAACAGAATAAGCAAAACTTTTATTAAAAAAACTTTTCTTCAACATTTTTCTACTGTAGTATTTACGACATCTATATTTTTTATTAGAAACGTAGTAACAAATATTGTACTAACATCCTAACTTCGACATTTTTACTCGAATCTTGTCTTAATTTTTTAATTGATATGCAACGTTTTGGTTAGTGATGTATCTGCAACCGTTTTCAAGTGATAACTAAAAGCTATTCTTAAAAGCTACGACTTATATACTATTCATTGGTTACCGAAGATTGACCGATATTTCACGCAACAGCTGCCAAATATTCGGAATATCGATACTGGACTTGCTAAATACATTTTGGTTGTTTACAATTATTACAGCTCTTTTAATTTTTCTTTTTTCAAGTGGGTTTTTATGAATAATTTTTGCTTCCAACCATTGTATTGTTGTGTTGTTTTGACCAAGTGTGTTCGGCAATCCCTGACTTCGACGTTTTACCTCGTTCCGCGTGTTTTTGTGTTCTTTAACTCTAACTTCGTGTGGTCTTTTCATTTCCCCGATTTATACCTTACCACATTCAGAAATTTTGGGGGGAACAGTCATTTTTTGTTTTTTCCGGCCCGTCTTAGAAAGAATACTTTTAGAGAGGTTGGGAAATTTTAAAATGCCGTTAGATATAATGTAAAAAAAGGGGCCAAATTTTGCTCCTTCTTCATTGTGTATTTGATCAAGGTCAAAATTTTTTTAGATATTTTAAAAAATTTTCTTTTTTTTATTACCAGCCCAAACTAAAAGTATCATCACATCTTGAAAACCTTTTTAATCTCGGGGGGCGATAAAAGGGAAAAGCCCAATTCGCGTAGTATATTTTTTCCTGAAAGTAAGAACTCGGGAAATCTTCAACAATTCCATCACTCCATCCAGCGGCAGGTTTGTGCGTTCTTCTAGTATTTTATCTTCTTTCAGCTTGGCTCGGATATTGTTTAACGATTCTTCTACTGGTACGTTTGTATACAGACTTTTTACATCAAAACTTACAAAATTATCGTCTGGTCCTATTTTAACATTTTTAAAAATGTCAACAAAATGACTGAAGTTTTTAACAAAAGATGGTAACTAACCCACCAGTGGTATTTTGCCAGTGCAGTCGTGGGTGCATTTCAAGAAGTGGTTATGGGTCTTAAGGGTATATTGTCCTTGTGTATCTTCCGTAGTCCATAGAGATGTGGAGGTTAACTGTTATGTGGTGTTAAAGTTTTTATAGTTTCATCCGTCGAAAAGTTTTTGTATTTCCTTAAGTTCCTGTAAATTTTGTTCTCTATGGATATTGTTGGGTCTCCATCAAGAGATCTGTAGTTTCCTTTCCGAAGAACTTCTTCTATTTTCCGATCGTAAGTAATCGTATCCATGACTACAGTAACATTCCCTTTATCTGCTGAAAGAATTTTGATAGTTTTATCATTTTAAAGATTTTTAAGAGCTACTTATTTATGTTAGCTTATACCGTTTTAACATTCCATCGAAATTTTTTTCGCGTCTGGTCCCTGGAGTCGTATTGTTTCTACACAAAAAATTTATTCTTTAGGAAAAATGCTTTTAAATTTCTTAAATTTTTTTGTTTTTTAAAGGGGCCAAAAAATTAGTTCCCTATTTTTAGGGTATTTTAGAAAAATATCCTTTTTTTAACAAACATATTTAATTAACAAAAAATCTGTATAATTATGGGGCCTGGCAAAATGAATACAAGGTAATCCCGGGGACCCAAAACTTCCTTGCGGGTTACAATTGATTTTGTGAAAATTTTAAAAAAACCCGAATTTTGGGTTTTTTTTCTTTTTAAATATTAGGCTTATTTTAAAAATATTTTTTAAAAAAATTATCTTAAACTTCAACTAGTTTTAGGTCAAAACTACCGAAAAGAAAGTAAAACATAAACAAATTAATAAAATAAATATAAACATCGGTTAACTAATTTAAAAAAAATTTTTTGGGGAGAACCGGAACGTAGGAAAGGTGTTATAGGCATATTACGTCATTTAATTGTTATGTAAGTATCAAATTAAAAAAATGGGGGTATATGACGAAAACGCGGCCCGTCAGTGTCATTGCTGCGTAGTAAGGCGAGTAATACGCAGCACAGCAGTTTTAATACGATTTTTGTTTATTGTTATAACAGTTTATTTTCTTTTCGTTAAACAAGTAATCTTATTAATATACTAATTTAATTAATTTTTTGCATTTATGGGTATTGCAAAACAAGTAACATTTTTTAAAGAAATTAATTATTGATTTAAAAACCTAAAAGTTATTAGCAACAGTGAGAAAATTGTAAATAATAAGTTAAAATTTATAAAAGAAACAATCAATGGGATTTTTATTTTATGGGAATCAATACATATAAAAAGTATACCTATCCATTCAAAAAATTTAGATCAAAATTATCTTAAGAATTTATTTGGTCAAATTAGGAGTTTTTTTTGGTAAAACAAACCCTACAATAATTTAATTTAATAGACCCCCTTTAATTTGACCCCCTGCTCCAAGAGCGATATCGCCCTTTAGCGCAATATTTAGAGCCTTTTTTCACACTTTTTACCAAATTTATATTGAAAGCAAAGATACACAAATTGCAGCATATAATTTAAAGTTTAGTTATCCTTTTACTAAATTCAAATCGGACGATTACAGTTAATACGCTGAGTCGTCCAAAATATCAGTGCAAAATATTTAAACTATAATTTAAAAAAAACTATTTCGCTTAAGCCTGCTTATAGAATATATTAAAAACAATAATTTTAGCAGTTTTCCCAGTTTTTCTGTCCCATTGGCAGTATCTGAATTAAATTAAAAATAAATATTTTTTTTACTCCAAAAGGAAAAAAAATGGTCATTATTTATACATTTGTCCACACGGCACAATGAATACAAAGTATGATACACAAGCGTTTTAAAATTGGTTGGGTTTACGCATGTCCCGAAAGAATTGCTTTTATTAAATTTAAATGTAGGTTGGTTAGAAAATGCTTGTAAGTCAGCAAAAAACCTATTTATTTGAAATATATAAATACCAGAGCTGGGACGGATCCTTTAAAAAATAAATCGATTTCTATTTATCGGATTATGAAGCAGAATCATCTTTAGTGGTTATACTTACAAATGGTAACTACGATACGAATAATACTACATAATCCAGATGATTAATCAAGCGCAAGGAAGTTTAAAGGTGTATGGAAGGCCAATGCTATATTACAAAATTGTCTAGGCGTGCAGGGCAGCGGGAAGAGGGGAATCGGCCACGCGGATTTTGAGCAATGAATGGGAGGGCAGGTTTGGACTTCCATAATTCTTTGTTACCATATATAAAGTTGACATCATCAAATCAGACTAACTATACGTTAACTGTTTTTTTTTTAATTTTTTGCACAATATTGTTGGTTTATAAACAAAACTATTATAGAGTATTTAAAATTATTGTGTAATATTAGATTTTATATCATCTGATTTGGCATGGAAAGAACTGAGGGCGTCACGTCACAGCCTTCTATTTAAATGATTAATAGTTTTGGGAGTTTTGTATTTTTACCAAAAATCACTTACTTTAGATTTGTAATCAGCGCCTCTGTATGCAAAAAGTAATCAAAATCGGCAAGGGCCAAGAAAAGTAAAAACTTACCATATTTTAAACTGGTTGTTTGTGTAATGTATTTTATAAATGTATAATTTGTATAAAAGTACAATAAAATAGTGTTACTTTATGCACATAACATTAACATATTTAAAAAGAAGTAAAGAATTTTTTACATAAGATTTTTTTTATAACGTCAGACAGTCCACTAAAGGCTAAAGCTTCAATATTAACGTACCGTTAAGTGTAGTAAAGGGGCATTATCTACACCAGATATAAATATTTGTAGAAGGGAAAACTTCTGGTGCTAGCAGATTAAAGTCTAGATACTCTGGGGATGATGGAACAAAGAAAGTGGGAAGTTCGGGGCCTTTTAAGTTGGAGTGTAAAAGGATGCATAAAAGTAACACTACGTGTTGCTCTGTTGGAAGCTGTCAGAGGAATTATACTTGTCAACTTCTTGGAGCAGAAGCCGTGAAAATTCCTACAAAAATGCAATACATCCGCTTGCATACATACATACACGTTTACAGAAAAGAAAGCTTATCTGTAAGCGTGAGATCATTAATAAGACGAACAGATCTTTTTTAAATGGAACCAAGAATGATAAGAGTTGTAGGAAATAGCATTGTAGTGAGAGTATACAGATTAGACCGATAGAAATACTTACTGGCTTGAAAGAGGAATCCAAGCTTTTTAAAGTAGCTGAGGCTATGGATGTAATGTGTTTGTGTAAGATAAGGTTGTTCTCAAAAGTAACGCCAAAATGATTAAATAATCTCTTTTCGCGACACCGAACATGACTGTGTCTAGGAGCATTAAACTGGACAAGATTTTTAAAGTCCCAATTCAAGATTAGTTTATGGTTTTGTGAAAGTGATTTTGAATTGTTTTCCTAATTAGGGGTATTTCGGGTATGTTACCCTTGGATTTGCAAGACACAACCATACGACTTTTAGGCATTTTGTTATGATATTCTAAGTAACAAACAATAAACACAAAATTATAGTCACAATTAAATAAGCCAATATTCACTAAAATATAAAGGTTTTTATCAATCCAAGAAACTTCTGCAACCACAAAGTAAAACCACACAAGGCAAAACAATCGAAATTAATACGGCGCAAACGACAACAAAACATTTAATTCACAACGGCTCTGTCAAAAGGTAATGTGTTGCCTACCTACAAACTGTGTGTCGGTAGGCATCACATTACAATATTTTGGGGAATTTTGTTACTGCGCAGAATTGTCGTGGCCGCTCATGACAGTTATTTTTATAGTGGGCTGGACATTTTTTGATCGAATGGGCCATAGTATTGGGCTTCCATAAACCTTCAAACTTCCTTGATCAAGAGTCAAAGATTTTAGCACGGAGCCCGGGCCGCGATATATAATTTTAGCCTCATTTTGAAGTGCTGTTACTCCAAGCCAAATTAGGTTTTGGTAAATATTCTTCAAATTTGAATATGTTATTTCTGAGATCAACATGAATCCACCCTTAAATTGACAATTTTTTGAGCTCTATTTCAAAACTTGTGATGCTAGATTTTCATAAGATTTTTATATGTGATTCTTGAGATAACCACAAGCGACTTATAAATGGGACATCTTATGGTAATTTTAAAGGAAGTTTCACCAGTACCGTTTAATAATTTCCCTGCTTATGTAATATAAACAACCTGAACAGAAATAATTAAATGTTCTATTTAAAAGTCGCTCAGGATTATCTCAAGGATAACAAAAATTATGAAGATCAAGCAATCTGAGCTTTTACGTAAGGAATTACGAAAAAAAATGTTTTATTTAAATGTCATTTCTCCGGATCAAAAAAAACAACATATTTTAGTTAAAAATCACATGTTAGGTGTGTTTTCTTATTTCAAGATCTTAATAGGTAGATGTTTTAAAATTCTTTATCCTAATTTCAGAAAATCAATGTGATGCTGATTAAGAATCTTAGGTAAAAAATTGAAAATTTAAAATAAAAGCTTTAAAATGGCGGATTTTGGCATTTATAAAACCATTTGCCTTAGATTCGGGATATAAGGATTTTAAGGGAGCTAGGTCAAAATTTGGAAATTAAGAATCTTGGGTGAAAATTTAGAAATTTAAAATGGAAAATATTGGCATTTGTCTCAAATTAGAAACATAAAAAATTGATTCCTTTTTAAAATCAGATTCTTTCAAAAAGAAATCGATTTCGGATCATTTTAAAATTATATAACAAATCCGGATCACGGATCCTATTTTTAAAAACTATTCGATTTCAGCCTTGGGATTTTAAAGGAATCAATTTTCCTGGATTCGATTCTAAAAGGATTCGATTTTTACCCAGCTCTAATATACTATTTATTTAAAATATACTTCCACCTAAAATTAAAACATAAATTTAAACTTAACGATGTTAAGGAACGTTATACTTGCAATATGGTTAGTCACACAACAAAATTAAAACACCAAGCAATCACTAAACTGGAGTTAGAAATAAAATACAAAAAAAAATTTGGTTAACTCACTCGCTTACTGCAAACTGCAAGGGTTGTGCCATGATCTTTTTAAATAGAAAAAGGAGAAATGCTAACTTTTTTAAAAATCGTACTGGTGGTTTTCTGTTAAATTTTAGGATCCAAAACAGCTTCTATTTTGCTTTATAAAGTTACGATTTACCTATGTACGTACTATTAGAAATATGACTTTTAATATTTAAGTTTTATAATACTTAACCTTATTTAGATTAGTTTTAGGTAATACATTTTTTTTGCAGTTTTCTAATAAAAAAATCATATTTGATCCTGTTTTTCACATTTTTGGCCTACCGTTAATTATCAACTTTTTCAGCAATATTAGCAAAAGTCAGTAATTTCCTCTATAATTTAACTTTTTAATTTTTCTAGCTATATTTTAAAAGTTGTTACTTAGACTATAATTGTATAAAATCAAAATTGACCACTATAGTTTTGAAAGATCTTAGGTTATAAATTTATTAATCGTTTCTATTAACTTTCGCTATATTTTAAAATTGTACTTAGATATAATTAAAATTAAAATTGCATTAGTTTTGTAAATACTGTTATTAAAGCCAAAACAGTAAGTCATTTTCTTATTTTGCTATTTTCTAATTTTACTTAACAATATATCTTTTTTTTTTAAATGACACTTTATTAAATTATAATAGAGTATTATTATAAATATAAATAGGTAACCCATTACTCGACTTAAACTCCTAATTCCATAAAAATATTTAAAAAATGTGAGAAGCTATTGGTAATGTTTTTCTAAACACTATAAAAGACTCGTTTATAATGTAAGGTGATAGGATTATTAGCTGATTACATGCACAATGCTCTCATTTCTTGGTCCATTAAAAATGCGGCGGCAACGGTCATCTGGTTTATGTAAAATTTGTTCGGAATAGCGCCCCACACGCAGGGTCAATCTCCATGGGCGTGCAACAAAATCTGATATGTCGTACAGGAAAAAAACTACGACCGCTAACCAAAACTAACTACTTTAGTGCGTTCTGCCTAAAACTGATAATATTGGTTAGGTTTATTAGTTCGGTTCCTTATTTTCTTATATATTAGGTTCATTGTACTGACCGATTTGCAACAATGACGAATTTACAACATTTACCGATTTAAAACAATCACCCTACTATAGTATATAAAGGGCTTAACTAATGTTAAACTAATATAGTACTAATTTTACTATATAGACTTTTTATTAGTACTATCTTACTTTAGGATTTAGAGTCATAGAATAAAGAATTTAAGAATATTTAAAAAAAATTGCTTTACTCGCTTAAACACGTAGGTATGCATTATACTTGCTAAACATCTAACTCTATGCCATTTAACCTTTATAATCTTATACGTATTAAGGCGTGGACTATAAATTTGGAGCCATTGCCAGTTACCGCACTTTTTAAATAGATTTTAGGAGGACAGAAGTGCCACTTGGCTAGCATGTATATTTTTTAAACAACATAAGGAATCTAATAATTGTACAATATATTTAGATGTTCATGCGGAGAAGGTTGCCACTCTGTGTATTTCTCAACAATGTGTGTATTTTATATGTCAGTGCGTTGTAGTTGTATCTTTTATGTAAGACTATTTTCTCGTCCTCCTTCTTCTCCTCCTCCTTGCAAAGCCTGCTTTCTGCCAACGATCAGGATGTTGTTTTTGGGACCATCTGTTTCTTAGTGTTTTTGTCACCCGTCCAAAGATTGGCTTTGGGCCATTGAAATTTTTAGAAGAACTGCCTCTTGCTATTTCATCTTATTTTTTATTGCCTTTTATTCCCGACCGTCCAGGATTTCATTCTTGTTGTCCCTGAGACCAGTTCTTTTTGATTGAGGATGTGTAGGTTTTGGTAATGATATTTACTTTGCACACACTCTTAAACACATGTTTTAATAGCATAGATTTTCTTCTACTATATTGTAGCTTACTTTCTCATTGAAAAGCTGTAAATCTCTGTTCGCCTTGCCCTAAATACACAAACACCCACTCCATTCTCTGTTCTTTCAACATCGGTGTACCAAACCAGGCCTCTGGTAAATAATGGAGATGTTACCTTTATGCAAATATGGCCAGCTTGCAGATGCTACTATGTTGAAAGGGTACCACCTATTCCAAAAAGAATCTATAAATCCGCCATATTTACTTTTAAAAACTGTTTAACTGTCGCTGGTTTACCTTAAAAACAAAGTCACCCAACGAAAAAGGGCTATTTTAGGGTAGTGAATTATGATTTATTGTTTTCGATGGCAAAAACATAAAAACAAAATGGCAATCTTAAACTATAAACTTTCTTTTAATCTGGCAAAACTGCCTGAAGTCAAGGTAACTTTGTCGATTTTCTAGTAGTCTTTTGTTGTCAAATTAATCATAAAGTTTATTTTTACAGCTTTTTATAAAGACAATATATAAAACCGATCACGTCTAATGCCGATAATATCCTCAATATCCATATATCCTCTCATTATTTTTTATTTAATAAAAATACAAATCTGTGAGAATACTTCAATATCTGTCAACTTTTTGACATAATACCTGTGCAGAGTATTTGCAGCATCTCTGAAACATCTGCAAATTTGCAGACAACTTACGGCTGCAATACATAGAAACTTGTGTTTGTAATATGGTTTATCAAAGATACATTTGCAACTAGCGACTTGCGTCTGCAAGTTTACTTCTAGATGTAAAGTAATTCTGCTTTTATAATCTAAGACTATTTCTAATTCTAAATTTAGTTCGGTACATATAATAAATATATTAAAGTAACAAATTGTTATGATTAAGGTTTATTCTTTATTTGAGAATTTTACTTGCTTAGTTTTTTTTATATTATAAAGAAGAATACTATTGGCATGTGGCACAAAAGTTAAGAACGGTTTATAATGTTTAACGAAACAGATTTTAACAAGTTGCCTACTAAAACCATTGAATAACACTGACATAACGTTTTGTTAAACATTCTAAACCATTGTTAACTTTTGTGCAACTCGACATAATGTATCAAAAAAGTTCTCAAAACAATTATTGTCAAAGCATAATTAGGAGGTAAAAATTTCAAAAGGTTGCTTCCATTATACGTACAATAAAATGACATTTAGTCTTACGTCTGTGCACGTAAGAATTTAGGGAATGAAGAGACTTTGTATTTCGTGCAAATTTTTATTTAAAAATCCTCCAGCAGAGCGCAGAGCGCTTTCGGTATAACCATCATAAGTGCTATTCGTCGTCAAGCTACGACTCCTGCTTGATCACATTTATACACATGCTATCAAGATGGGCCTTCTTTATGTTTGGTAGCAGTGAAGGGAGTACATTTTGGAAAACTTATATGGATAAAATTAGGTGATTTCTTTTTTTAAAACAACTGACAACCACAAATGTACAATATCTGCGGTCTAGTGATCAGACATATAAGTATATTAAAATCTATGTGTGTAGCTAGACTATTTATATTAATTGACTGTTACCTGCTGCGAATACTAATTTTAGCAAACCGCAGAAATTAAAAATGCAATATTATTGTTGATTATGATCAAATTCTGGTTATTTTACTTTAAATTTTTGTATTTAAAGTTTTTGTTTTAACTTTGTCTTATACATGTGTTTTTTGTTGTGTATGTTAACTGGTCAAAATAAACATTCACCTTTGCATAAATTCCCAAGAAGCTGAAAATTTGCATAAACGTTAGGGATACCCTTGTAATGAAATTATAAAAAGTCCCCATTAATCCCATGTGTGCAAAAATTTTTATACAATGTCAAAGTTCGCCGATTTTTGGATTTTTAGATTTTTTAGCGAAACGGTTAGTTTTATAATAAAAGTAGTTTTAACAAAAATTGTATACTATGCAAATGTCTACAAAAACTGTCCCCACACTTTTTCCCTAAAATTTATCATTTCTGAATAAAAGCGATTTTAAAATTTACTAAAATTTTAGCTCCATCTGTGAGATAGTGTACTTGACGCGTTTTTTTTTAACGTGGTTTGCCCAGACGGCCTACTTCACGGTGTATTTTATTAAATCCTAGTAGAATTAAAGTTCTTCTTTATCATCATTTTCGTTTTTTTTCTTCCGTTTATTCTCCTTTTTTTTTCTTCTTCTTCTTTCTGAATTGATGTAAATTTTTCAAACAGCAATACATCAGTTGTTTCGTCATTGATGTAAGGATCTTCTTCTGTTGGAGATTCAACATTTGAACACGACTGGTCTTGACAACTGGTGCAGGCTCTGAACAAATAAACCAACTTTTTTGCAGCTGCAATTTGAATTACACCCTTATTTGCATTTTAAAAAATTGTATTACGGAGCTTCCCTGGTGCAAAATAGGTTACGTAAATTATTCCTGTAAAATGTGTTTAGTTATCCTGTACTGAATACTATAATAAAACCAATATTTTTGCAATAGAGAATTTAAAATTTAATGTTAATGTTTGTCCCGGTATAATTTTAATAGACTGATAAGTAAATAAACCTAAATAACAGTTATAATAATAAAAAAAACTTTTTTGTTTGGTTTATACAAAAATATTTTATTTTATGGTCTAATCACTGACATCAAATAGGTTATACGTTTATTTTATATCTATCAACCATCTGTAATAATTGCTGATTACTGTTACTGATTTAGATACGGTGTTATAAAATGATCAGCGGTAAATCAAAATATATTCCCGTTTTTAAACGTTTTACCTAGGAAAAATAATTATTGTACAATAATGTTATATCCTAACGGAATAAAATAAAGGTTTATAATATAATTTTTACTTATCTATCCTAAAAGTACGTCGCTGGTAGTACCCGATGTTATGGCGCCACCGACAGGGACCGGGACTCTTCCCAACGATGTACGGGGCCGTGTAAACACTGCATCTGTCAAAATTTAAAGGCTTTTATTTGCGGCTGTGTGAAATTTATTGCTGGCGCCATTCAGTTGTCATATCTGCTGTTATTTCGGATAAAGAAGAAAAGATTAAATAGACTTTCCTGGCTGTAGCCGAAAAGATATATGTAAATGTCATATATACATTTACAGGGTGCTGACAAAAGTTGGATTAAATAAGATGAAATAGATTTGCTTTTGCAGAAAACTCTTTCCAACGTTAACATGTATGTAGACAAATTATTTTTTAAAAAAATACTCAGACCCGTCGATTAGTGTTTCTGATCGAGCTCTTATTCTGTGACAGAAATATTTTTGTAGTACGACCCAAATTTGATATATGACGTTATCGATGATTTTTTTATACCGAAACCCAAGTTTCATTTTTAAAGCGCATATCAAATTATACATAACTGCCCAGTTTCAATTTTTCTTTACGTGGTAGTGTCGTTTACGAGGTAGTACACAAAATTTTACTTAAAAATAAACTGTGGTTTATTTACATTGATAATGTTTCCTCTAATACTTTCTGAAAATTTAAGGAAACTAGTCTTCGACCTTTGCGAATCAATCCTGCTTGTCGAAAGAACCCCGCACAAAACATATGGAAATTGACGAAAATGATGTCATCATTATTCTTTGGTATTGTTTTGACTTTTTAGTATTCCTATATGACATGACAAATATAATTTTATTAATCCATCACTTTCACAAATATATCTTAGCGTAAAACATTGTAGAAAAAAAATGTATTTCTGGATTTTAAATTGTTTGATGCACTTTGTAAGTAGCACTACTAGATAGCCAAATAAAAAAACCATTAGGAATATGAAAGTAATTTTCAGCTCCTATAACTTTTGTACCCCTAGTTTTTCTCTGTCGTGAACGGTTTCGGAGATATCGAGCTTTGTCGGACCATTGAGTCACCATCCTATTATTTATTAAACGTGTTACTAAATTGACTCGTTACCGTTGTTAGAGAAATGTACAAAAGAACAAAGTGATTGATTTGATTACTTGTTTTATTAAAGAAGTTACTCATTAAATAATCTAATTTTTTGGCAGTTCTCGACACATTTTTTGTCATGTCTATTGAAATACGTCTGTATATTAAATATGAAAATTAAATTTTATAATATTAAAAAAATTCGCAGAAGTGCAACAGTCTTGCAAGTCAGTCTTGGTCTTGCGTAGTCTTGGACTCCTCGGTCTTGGTCTCGGTATTGGTCTTGCTGCAAGACCAAGACCGGTCTTCCTCATCATTAACTTTTACGAAAAGTTTTCAGCAAATCTTAGTTTGTTTATTTAAAATATTTTATTTAAAAAAGATCACCATATAGAAAATTCGTTTAAACAGCTACTAAAGAATATGTATACAATTTTTTTTCATGGAAAATAATAAAGGTTATGCTAAGGGTAATATTTTGAATAAAGAAACTAAGATTATCTTTAACTTCTTTTACTCCAATTTTTAATAACGACAAAACGTAGACTGTAGACTGCTAATAAATATTTGCAACAGATTTTTTAAAGGGTACCTTCTTCTTGTCTATTAGCTAAACCTTCACATTTTTTTTTGAAAATGACGCATTAGCAGCACTAAGTAATTTTTTCATATTTTACTTGTAAACAAAATACAAACATTTTTGTAAAATATGCATGTAAATTGAAGACCTCGGCGGAAAAAGGGGATAAGCCATATGTTGGCGAAAACCGAGAAAATATAAGCATCCCCTTCTAAATTTAATGTCCATGATCTTCTCCAATATAATAAGGTTTAGAGCAGAGATGGCGCAACAGTTTGCAAATGCTGTTCTTCCCCGAACAAAAATCTTAACATATTTTCAAGACAATAAGAGGATATGCCACGCATTTTTAACCATGGAGGAACCTCGTGCGAGAGCAGTCAAGCATATATTGAGTTTTATCGAGAAAAAGGAGCATGTAATGCTGATAAAGATCCATATTTGGAGAAAAATAAAGTTAATGAACTTGATGCTTTAAGCAGTGAAGAGGAAAATCAGAGTGAAGATGATGAATAAAGTTTAAGCGAGTTTAAGCATATTATAATTTTATTAACATACTGTAGGTTAAGATAACAATGTAAAATAAAGAATTATATTCTCTAGTTTCTTTAAATATGCAAAGTTTTTAGGAAAAAGTTTATTTTTTAATTTTTTTACGCATATCACCTTTAAATGTTGCTGTTTTTACCAAACGAAAAGTAAGGTTATTATTAGGAAAAATGCTACTTTTTTTTCAAAAAAAAATATAAAACCAAGCAGTTTTTTAATTTTAAGCTTGTGTTATTACTGTATTCAAAAGTAAACAAAATTATAAAAATATGACAAGTTTTATAAATGTATAGTAATAAAAACATAATTTCAGGATTTACTTGAGTATTTAAAAGTCATTTTTTTTTAACTAATTTTTTGGCTTACCCCCTTTTTCCGCCGAGGTCTTTAATTAATTTAAAAATAATTTAAAATAAGTATGGGAAAGTTTTTCACAAATAGGTCTTTAAGTTATTTAGCATTAAATGACTTATTTTTACAAAAAAAAAATGTAATTTTTTTTTCTATTTTTTTTATTACCAGAAATTCTATTTTTTTATCATATCTATTATCTGTAAATCTAAATTATAAAACCCATAGTGAATAGTTTCTATTTTAGGTCTAGCACTAATTCTCACGGTTTCAAGTGGGATCTGCCATCCCACTACATAGGAATGCGTCTTTACCAACTAAAAATGCATTAATTTAAATTCATTGTATTTTAGCCCTCCACTTATAGGCTTCTTTACGTAGCTAGTTTATGCACTTGGTAAAAGGTTTATATGAGGTAATTATAAACTTTTCGTAGTGTTAATTTAGTTTATAGCATAAAAAAGATATCGTTTTTTTACAAAAATTTTTAGTCACCTCGATATGAAGAAAGTAGTATGCATTTCGAGATTTTTGCTTCTCGGGGCTCTAGATTATTGAAAACATAGTTTTTCATTTCGGTTTGTCTTTCGGTCTGCCTGTCGGTTTGTATGTCGATCTGTCTGTCTGTTGACGCCATAATTCTCGAACAGAATAATAGGTATATTAATTTTAAATTTGGTATAGGACCAATATTTAGGAAGTTTGTGATCTATCATTTTTAAGTGGTATTGCTTTAAGTATAGGGAGTAATAGGGATGATATTTTAGCAATTTATTGCATTTTATCGGGTTTTATGGATTATACTGGTTTATTCAACATATATTTTTAGAATTTGTTTAATGTTGCTTTTTTTCTTATGGATAACTGATATGTAAATTACAAAAGGGCCAATTAATTTTGGTAAAATTAAGCCAAAATAGTAACAAAAAGACATTATTATGCTTGCACATTTAAATTTAACAACATTGATAACTAACTTCAATATAGGTCCAGGGCCAGACGCAGAGGGCAAAGGGGGGCAATTGCCTCTCCCCACCCCAAAAGCCATAGATAGACACCCTTGATGTCTACTTATCAACAAATAATTTTAATGCCTACTATATGTTTCACACCACCATCGATCATAGGTAATGATTTAAATGAAGTATTTAAATTTCCCAGCAATATGGTTTCGTCCATTCAAAACGCGGGTCCTGGGTGCTTAATTTCGCTGCAAGTGGAGACTACCTTCAGGGTACGTTTTTTGGGTCGCTGATTCCGAATTTTAGGGTTCCGCAGCTCGTATATTTTGTCATCACCCCTAAAAATGCAAAAAGCACCTTTTTTGGGTTTTTTTAACAAAAATCTTAAAAAAAACTTATAAAAATGCTCTTAAGGCACCTATAAGATACTCCCAGGGTAAGTTTTTTGGGTCCTTGATTCCAAATTTGGGGGCCTCGAAGCCCTTGTACCCCGAAAACAACCCTAAAAGGGCAAAGTGATTTTTTAAGACTAATCTTATAAAAAAATTATATTTAGAGAAATTATTTATGATTGATAAAAATTTGTATTTTTCAGGACATTATATTGATTTGAGCCAAAATTTAATTTTAAGGTTTATTGTGGGTAAAACAACCCCCAATCATCCCTAAAATATCGTACAGTTAAAAAAAAATGCTAACAAAAAAATTGTGTGCCTTTTGCCTAAAATTTTTGATAAATAGCCATTTCACGATAAAAAAAAATATTTCCTTCCCCTAATGGATTATAAGTACCCCTCGCACCACTTTTGTAGGCTTAGAAAATATCCAATTCGAATTAAAAGTAAAACAATGAGTTTTAAATAATTTCTTTTGTATTTTTTTTATTATACCAAAAAATGTGCTTACAAAAATGTATCACCAGATGTGTTTACCCTTTTGACGAGAAAAACTATTCCCAAAAGATGATCAAATCAAAAAGTGAGCAAAAAAAATATTCTTTACATTATCCCTTAGGAAAAGAAAATATTTTTTTGGTCGTAAAATGGCTATTAATCCAAAGGCAAAACTGAATTTTTGTTCGTTTGCATTTTTCTTAATTGTTCGATATTTTAGGTATGATTGGGGGTTGTCTCACCTCCAATAAATTACTCTTAAATTTAATTTAGGCTCAAACTAATATAGTGTCATGAAAAATACAAATTGTTATCAATATTAAATAATTTCTATAATTTTTTCATAAGATTATTTTTAAAAAAACCCTAAAAAGGGTGTTTTTGCCGTTTTAGGGGTGTTTCTGGAGTTTAAGGATTTCGGGACCCCCAAATTCGACATCAACGACCCAAAAAACGTACCCTGGAAGTATATCATAGGTGCCTAAAGAGCATTATTATAAGTTTTTTATAAGATTTTTGTTTAAAAAATCCCCTAAAAAATGTGTTTTTTGAATTTTTGGGGTGATGTCAGAATTTTCGAGCTGCGAGATCCCGAAATTCGGAATCAGCGACTCAAAAAACGTACTTGCAGCGAAATTGGGCACCCAGGGCCTGCGTTTTGAAGGGACTAGGTGTAAAAATGGGAAACGGCAAGCGGACCTGAAGCCTAAAGCCTGAAGTCAAAGTCGCTTATATAAATTATTCGTCATTTGAGAGAGATTTCGTTAGATTGTACAAGACGCCATTTTATTTTTGAAAATTTTCTTTTGGAAATTTGTGATTTTTCACCCTAACTTTTATAATACCACTAAAATTGACTCAAAAGAATCAATTATGCAGAGGAGTATGAAAATGTAAAATCGGATATACAGTGTGAAACGATTTTTTTAAAATTTTATTGTTTGTTATTTTTTTTTAATTTCTTATATGAATATTATTAATAAAAAAGTATTAACAAAAAAATTAAAAATTTAAATTGGCGGAACAAACATTTTTTCAAAAGTTGTGCCACACCCTGCATAATGTCAATTTTATTTATTTATTTATTTAGCATGATAACGTAGGAAAATTTTTAAAATTTAAAATAAAAATTGTATTACAGTTTTTTTGTACACCCTGTTTCATTCCCATATATAATTGATTAATTTTCAAACTGCTCGAAATTTTTAAAAAGCCTGGCATCCCTGATTCTTGACATATTTTTTGCATGCAATCCTATATACCACTGTGTTTGCAATAATCTACAGTGGCGGATCTAGGATTTTTATCTAAAAAGTAAGATATGTGTTCCAATTATGTCCAGATGCTATTGGCGTCAAGGAAAATATATTGGTAAAAAAAATCCTTTTGGTATTTGTGAAAAATAATTGATTTTTTTGGGTAGACCCCCGGGGAAAAATAGGACTTTTAAAAGCATTTCCCCTATTTCTATTTTTCTTCCTGAATTTAATCAAATTTTATCTTAAAGTTCCAAATTTCGCAAAAATATCTGCATTTTTCTTAAAATTAAAGGCATCTGAATTATTTGCATAAAAGAATTGCTGATTGAAAAAATTTCAATTGACTATGATTTTTAGAAAAACAAAGAAAATATAATTTTCCAAAATCTGGGATTTGACGATATAATTTAATCAAATTCACGAAAATATACTAATAGAAAATTTGCTTTTAAAACTTAGATTTTCCCTGGGGACAGGGGTTAAAAAAATCAACTTTTTTCCGCAAATTTCAAAATTAAAATTTTCTTTACCAAAGTGTTTCCCTTGGCGCCATCAGTATCTGATAAATATTTGGTGTAAGGATTGGCCCCAGAGGCCGAAAACTACCCCCAGGATGGGGTGGAAGATGGATTTCTGGATGCCAGATGTCAGGTATTTCAATGTACTTATTAACGCTGGACCCAAATTTGTAGTAAAAAAAATTTTCCCTTCTGAACTTTAGCCTCTTAGACCAAAACTACCCCTAGGGATGGGTGGAAAATCGAGTTTTGAATACCGAAATCGTCACGGTGGTATTCTCATTTACTTGTCAACGATGGACCTGTATTTGTGATCGAAAACTACTCACAGATAGGGGTAAAAAATCGAGTTCTGGACGCCGGAACGTACTTGTCAACGCTAATCGAAAACTTTTTATCTCACTGTATTGCACCCTCAAGTTGCTGAATTTCGGGTAGTGTGACATCTATTAAGAAAACCTTAGACTAATTGCATATGTACTTTTACCTACCCTTATGTACTGTATATACTTTCTGTATATCTTTTATATATACTTTATATACTTGGCAGCGACCCGACACATAGTGGGTTATTTGACAATTACAAGTGCAGAATATGTTCTGCATACTCGAGACATATGCGACCCGGTCCAGAATCTTTACCTCTTTCTAGGGGTACTTTGTGCTTCTGGGGGGGAAGAAATTTTCTCGACCTAGATTTAGCATCGAAAAATACTTGTAAGTACCACCGTTGCGATTTTGGCGCCCAGAACATGATTTTTCACCCCTATCTAGAGGTAGTTTTGGTAAAAACTTTTTGCTCACAAATTCAAATCCAGCGTTGACAAGTACATGAGAATACCATCGTTGCAATCCCGGCGTCCAAATCTCGTTTTTCCACCCGTCTTTAGGGGCAGTTTTGGTCCTAGAGACTAAGTTTCAGAAGAGGAAAAACTTTTTGATCACTAATTCGGGTCTAGCGTTTAAAAGTACATGAGAATACCACCGTTGCGATTCCAGCGTGCAAAAGTCGATTATTCACCCCTCCCTAGGGGTAATAGAGGGTGAATTTCAGGTGGAAAAAGACTTTTTAACCACTAATTTGGATTTAACATTAAAAAGTACATTGGAATGCCATGGTTGATCATCTAGCATCCAGAAATCCATCTTCCAACCCCCTGTAGGGGTAGTTACCTCTGGGGCCGGATTTGGATTCAGGACCATATTATGGTCCGACCCACGGATCTCGACCTTTTTTGTGGGACTGTCTAATCTTCATTCTAATATAAAATTTATTTGGTTGGCAGATGGGTGAAAAATTACTTCGTCGGCTTACCTGTTCATACCTGGCAACCCGATGGTTGTAACCAGAAAAAGTTAGGGAACTCACGTTTTCATATTCTTTAGGCTTCATACTTTTGCTGGGTATTTATTATTATTATTATTATTATTATTATTATTATTTTTTTTTTTTTTGTAAGCAGATGGGTGAAGGTAAAAAAATAGTTATCGTAACTAAAATTAACCATAGCCTTGATTATAATTTTTAGGCAATCCATTCGCGATGCCTTTGTGTACATATTATATTTGATAAAAATAGTTTTTATCCGGAAAGCAGATGGATAAAAGACGTTTCTAATTCCGATCTTAGACTAAAAGATATTTGTATAGCCTTAAGATATTATTCTAGAATATACCTATTTACCTTTGCTTAACGCGAGTCCATTTCAGAAAACCTAAAAATTAATTAACGCATCACCCTCCGTATATTTAAAACTAATAAATACCGGGGACAACGAAATCACTACCAAACGTATTTTTTTTTTCAAAAAAGTTAAATCTTAGCTTTTAAGAAGAACACAAGAATCACCTAGAAAAAAGAATATAATTTATTAATCCTTTACACAAATATATATTCAAAATACATCAAGTAAAAACCGCATAGCAGATGGCGACGAATTACCATTTAAAATGTCGATATATTTACTTTTAGACACCTGTTTATTCAAAAATTAAAAGTTAAACATAGAACATGGATCATTAAAAAAATTGTTGTTATCAAAAGTAATTAAGGCACTTCTTGTTTAACATAAAACTTCTATAGCGGCAGACTCAACTTTAATCAGCGTTTAACCTAAAATAATTTTATCTTAATAACAGTCCCACTTGAGAATTTTATTTTAACCCTTTAAGAAATGAATGATTCTACTAAATTTATAACATATGTTTTGTAATTAAAAAATATATAAATCATTAATGATTTAACTATCTATATATAGTATATATATATACTATAATTTGATACTACTTTAAATTTAACTATAAACTAGTACTGATTTGGTAAGAAAATCCAAATCATCTAAAGAGCTAGTTTAAAATTTAATCAAGTACAAAGCATAAAATATTTTCTTTATGATATTAGTGACTACACTGCATAAAAATTCTTTCATACAGACTATTTTGTTGTTTTCATAATTTCTACCCCCATCCTTGTTACCCTGACCTCTAAAATTTGATTGTAAATATCACCTACAAAATCGAGAGAACATTAACAACATATGTCTTCCCCATCACCTAACAAGTAGCGACTGTCAATTGTCATTTTGAAACCAAGTCTAAACGCAGTTTTATTTTTTAATACAAACGAACAACCATCTGATCTCGGGGTTACTTCAAAGCATATAATACAGGGATCATAAATGAAATATCTGTGCTAATCTAAGAGTTTTTGCACTACTGATATGACTGCAGAATGGCTACACCAAATATTAGTTTTTTAATGTAAATAGGACAGCAGAGCCCGAAACCAACATAGTATGGATTTTTTCGCGACTTACCGTTTTAAACTAAGTCGAAAAGATAATATATAAACCAAATTTTTCATTTAATAAGATATTAGCTGTTTCCAAGTCAACTACAAGTACAGTTTTTCTTTATGATTTAAATATAATTGCACTAATTCATCCATTTGGAAATTAACTAATAAACCAGAACATCTGCAATCCAAATGGTTGTTAAACTACAGAAAAAAAAACAACACAAAAACCAAAACAATAGAAAAGCCGCGAATCCTCCATTATTTTAAACTTGACATACCATTATTAACGCTCCTCCTGGCTAGTGGCGATAGCGGTAGATACTGGGTACAAAGTAATGACGTAGATACTGACGTCTGAAGACCTTTTCCTACGTTACCGCTTCTCGCGAAAATAAACCGGTATGTTAACTATCCTAACAATGTTCAACGCGGTATATCGCCAAAATTTGATGTATGTCGTTAAAGAATGGCCGTTACGTCAAAAACATTCTGAAAGCGTCCCGAATGAGCCCGTAGTAAAGAAGCAGAAAATGTATTTACCTTCTCTGCACATCCTAAAATAAATAGATATTTAAGATGTAAATTTGCATGTGCCAATGAGGAAAAAAAGGAATTTTCGTTACGTTACGAATACGAGAACTTAAATAAAATCGAAACTAAAGTTTCTATTTTCTTGGTAACAATAAATAGAAAAACTACACCGACTTAAAATCTGTTTATTTTCGTTTGAGAATGACACAAGGCAAGAGAAATAAATAAAAAGTATCCCCATTTTGCAACTGCATTTCTAACCATGGTACCTGACATATCTGAACATATCACTTAAGCTCCATTTTCTTCATTTTCACTTGAAATTCCTTTCTGATTTTGTGTAGTTAGACAAAACGTCAAAGGATTTCACCGAAAAATAGGAGAACTCCACCGACCTGTTTGAGAATGACACAAGCCAAAATAAATAAATAAAAAGTATTCCCATTTAGGAGTTGCGCTTGTAACCATGGTACCTGACATATCTGAATACTTAAGTTCCATTTTCTTTATTTTCATTTGAAATACCTTTCTGATTTTGTGCGGTTAGATGAACACGTCAAATTGCTTAAATAAAGAAGTGGTAGAGTGGAAAATGAACTCACAACATGTAAGTGGACTACCAATGGGTCCTCAAACGTAAAACCAAAAGCAAAAAAAAAGAAAATAAACCAATTTTTTTTTAAATTCTTTTGTACTTTTTTTAATACAAAATGTAGTGTATCTTGTAAAAAAAGTGATTTAGCTTTTTCTTCAATCTCCAAAAATCTACTGGAGTGTTTTTGTTTAAGGTTTTCCCTGTTTTACATTTACAAAAAATTTCAAAACGTAAAACAGTGTTATAAAATCACTTAAAAGAACAAGAAATCAAGACCCTATCAGATCTCTCATGTCTTGGTTAATTTAACAATAGTGTAAATTACTGATTTTTTGAAAAATAGTTATAGAAATCTTACCTCCTGCATTTTACTCTTGAAATCCCACAAATTGTACTACGATACAACAATTTATTAATGCCAGCACAATGGTTTGTGCATCTTTCATTTCTATAAATGTATCTTTGTTTTGCACATTTGGTAACTCTTAAACATATTTTTAATGAAACCATTGGATTTACTGAGAACTTTTTATTTGGAACAGTAAAGCACTTAGCTTATTTGTTTTTGTTTCTGGAATTCTTGCAAACAAGTATTGCCGCTAGTCCTTGACGTTTTCTGTGCTTAAGTGTGTCAGCCTTTCACTCTGACAGGCAGCAGAAACTCCTATTACCGTCGCCTTCAATAAAATGCAATAATGCAGTATTATTATTATTATTATTATTGTCTCAATCGGAACCTACTCTTGATAAAAAGTGATGTTTTTTGAAGTCTCCCACAAAAATGGGTAGACAAGCCGTCTTGCCCGGATCTTCTTTTTTTGGGCATAGAATTTTAAAATTTGTATTTAAGGAGGTCTATAAATTTTCTAACCCAAAAACCCACCTAAATTCCCAAGATCACTCTCAAAGGTGACTGAGGATGATTTTGACTAATAGTTTAATTGCTCTGTGGAATTTTTTGATTGTGTTGTCGAATTGTAGTTCCTTAAATAATCACAAGCTTCATTCAGCCTAACGTCCCCTCTAGTTTGTGAGATTAGTGGAGGTGGAGTCGGGAGAGGCGGTATTGGGAGGGGGAGGTACATACCCCGTAAGAAATCCAGGTACAGGGAATGTGAAGATGTTACTCTGTAACTATTTAAGGGGCTACAATTCGAAAACACTATCAAAAAATTCTGCAGATAAATTGAGCAAACTATCGGTCAAAATTATCCCCAGTGACTTTTGACGAGTATTTTAAAGGGTTTGGTGGGGGTTTTCGGGATTTATGCATGTGAAGATGCTTGATCAGCGTATTGAGAACTATCACTACCCGAAGTTTAAAAACAATTGACCGAAACCCATTTTCCATAAGAAAAATCCTCATAGAACTTTGAGGGTGATTTTGGTTCAGTTGAGGGGTTTCGGGTTTTGTGCCCATGGAGCCTTTTGATCAGGTATTGGGAACTGACTTTGAGGGTGATTTTAAAGGGATTTTGAGTTTTGTACCCATGGAGACTTTTGATCAGCGTGGTAAGAAGTATTACTATGCAAAGTTTAAAAACAATTGATCGAAACCAATTTTTCATAAGAAAATTGCGGAATCCTTTGTACTCAAGATTTTTTTGCCTAAAATAGATATTTTTAAATGGTTAAAGAGATAAATTAAAATAATATATACAGGATGGTTTAAAAAGTTAAAAAGAAATGAAAATTTCTGTGGTCATTAGGTTATTTAAAAAATTATTTCCGGTAATCAGTTATGCATGTCCAATTACAGCAAAAAAATTTTGAGACCTGTCACGTGACTGCTTTTATGGTGACAAATTTAAAAAATGTGATATAAAATGTTAAAAAAAATAAGGTTAGGGGTTGAAATATTAGACATAACAGTTTAGAATTTAGTTTTAGGGCTATTTACTTAATTGTCCAAAACAATATAAACATTTAAGTATTGTATTTATAAATTATATATATATATATATATATATATTATATTATATATATATATATATATATATAATATATATATAAATAAATAATATATTATTTATAAATTAATAATATATAATATATATATATATATATATATATATATATATATATATATATAATATTTATATTATTATTTTATTTATTTTTTTTTCTATTACCAAAAATTATTTTAATAACACCCATTGAATAGTTTCAATATTGTTGATTAAACAGAAAAAAAGAATACGGTGAAACTATACATGTTTTAATGCCCTGTATCTAAAACAATTAAGAGGGTCACTATTTGCGACACTTTAAATACGTTATTTAATTCAAAAAAGATATGTTTTTTTTTTAATTCTAAAGACAGTGATATTTAAATAACATTAATCATTATGAAAATAAAAATAAAGTGCCTCTATCAAGTATTTACTTTTAAATACAATGAAACAAATAAAGCATCACGTCTACAGTATTTTTTTTTGTTTAACTAATTATCAAAAAAATTAATTTATTTGTTTTTATTTAAAATCATATAACAGGTGCTATTAAAATGGTTTTTAGTGATGAAATGAAAAAAATTAATCTGTGAAAACAGGTTGTCGCAAATATATCCCTTAATTTGTACATTTTTCTTTAAAATTTAATGAATAAATTTGAATCTAAATTCTAAACGATTTTGTTTAATAACTTTTTTTAAAGTTATTAAACATGCACAACTGATTACCATTTATTTAAACTTTTTTGACTACCCTGTATATAGCAAATAGACGCTGCTATTACTTTTGTCAAAATTAACGTCAAATAATAAATTTAATGCATAAATATAAATTTTGAAACAAACGGAACTTTGAATTTAATAGTTTTAATAATTACTAACCATAAGAAGCTATTTAAAATAGTTTAGTAATATTAATGTCCTTATTGTAAGTACTTTTTTAAACCCTATACAGGTCTGATATAACACCCTCGCGTTACACCCTACGATAATATCTACAACCCCTCATCAAAACTCATTAATGCCCCATTTACTTTAAAAGGTAAACAAAATCCTCAGCAATCCTGTGTCGACTCGAAATCAATTTAAAGCTATCTTTAAACATAACATTAGCCAGCTCACATTCAATCAATCACTTGCCTCAAATATTAGTTTGTTCTCAAATTCTATTGGATGAGGGCGTATCCAAATTGACGTCATAACACAGACCGATAAAAACTGAACCTAAAGCTATTAGAAATAATGACTATATGAATGTTTTACTTTGGTTTAAGCAAAAGAATACTTAAGAACTCCTAACTTAAAGGTTATTTTGTGAAATATAAGCCTAAGGGGATCGGCTAACAGACTCTGGTGATTGACTATTTGTCAGGCGACTTAAGAACTATATGCATAATTAAGTTAAGACTTGTGTTGAGTGCAACAACGTAAGCTGGGAGCTATTTGTTTCTAATTAGCCCTAATTATAATGTTTCAATCATATGACGACAATCTTCAAAATTGTGATACGACAAGCAGCAGTTTAGTGACACCGTTTTCCGTAAAGGATATTTTAAATATGAACATGCAGACTGACTCTGATTTCTACAGCCCTAAAAAGGAACCTTTTACTGCTCATCACCAACAATTTTGGGATAGTCCTTATGCCAGTGATCAGTTTGGTAACTTTTTTTATAGTGAGGATTCCGGAATTTGGTACAATAAAAGTTTGAACAGTGATAGTGCATACAGTGAAAATTCGTCCCACATATGACCAATATTCAACAGATGAATTCAGTGTATACCTGCAATGTGTATCATGACAATCAACATAGGGAGCATGGTTATCAAAAGATTGACAGCCCAAGTAAGTTTTAAAAATATCTATACGAAAAATACTTAAACTTAACTTAAATCTTAAAAATAAAGGTAAAAATACAATCGAAAAAAATATTTTTTTTACTAAGGCATTTTAAATGTCTCTATTTAAAATGCCTGGTTTTTACTAATACTCTTACTTAAGTCTAAGGATTGTATATTTCACTCCTTACTATACAGGGTGTTTCAAATTCAATTCTCACCATTAAGCTCTCAAAAACGGTAAGAGATACGAGGAAGTTTAAATAGGGGCGTATAGCGGAGCCCAATGATACACCGTTGAGAATTGAAGATATCTTTTGTGTAGTTTTAAAAATATGGCGAAAAAACTGAAATTTGCATTTTGTATTTATTTATTTAATTTTCAACCAACTATACAATTTATTACAGATAACAGGGAATATAACATTAAAAAAACAATATATACCTTTAACAAGAACCTATTAATAAAACAGTCAAATTAATTTTAAATATTTTTTATATGTATTTTAAACAGTGATATTTTTTTTAATTTTTTTATTCTTATTGGTAGATTATTGTAGATTTTTATTCCGTTATGGAATATTGATCTCATTTCAAAATTACTTTTAATTTGAATTGTTTCCAATAAATATGTTCGTTTAGTATAATGCCCATGTAAGTTACTAATATTTTTAAGTATGATATTTGATTTTAATTTGAATTAATTTTTGTTTTATTTTTTACGAGGTAATTTCAAAGGGTACAAAAATCTGAAAATACATTTTAATGAAAATTTTTACACTTCATCTATTGGCAAAGTCAAAAGTTTCTTACGTCATTTTGTTTTCTCTAAACCATCATCTACTTTATTTTTTTAAATACGGCGCTTGATTGAATTTGTCTAAGTAGTTTTAATTTTAATTACAATAATGTATAACACTTGATATTTTGCTGTAAAATAAACATATTTTCCATAAAAAACCA
Source organism: Listronotus oregonensis (assembly GCA_019359885.1). Taxonomy (NCBI): domain Eukaryota; kingdom Metazoa; phylum Arthropoda; class Insecta; order Coleoptera; family Curculionidae; genus Listronotus; species Listronotus oregonensis. Next base: position 108,922 of record JAHBCN010004440.1, read on the forward strand.
AGGAGCGTTCAAGTATTAGGTAACGCAAATTTTGTAGATTTTTGACCCCCCTCTTCCTCCATGTAACGCGCCATAACATTTTTCTGTATCCTCCCCTTCCCTCTAGTAAAACGTTACGTAACCACAAAGTGATCATTTTTACTTAAAGTCACAAATATGTGGCTTATAAGACCGGAAAGTCTCTACAATAAAATTAAATTAAATTTTATGAAAAACAAAACGTTTTAAAAAATGCGTAAGAGATTCTATCTATGCGACCGTTCTAAAGGGTTACAAAAACAGTGTTACGTAACGCATTTCAAACCCCTCTCTTATGCCCCTGTAAAGCATCGTAATGTTTTTAAAGACCTCCCCTCTTCCCCCAAATTAGTTACATAATACTTGAACGCTCCCCAATAAGTTAGACAAGGAACGCACATGATTTCTTATAGGGGCGTTCCATATTTGTTAAATAACTATTAAGTATTATACATTTTTGTAATTGGGATAACAAGGGGTTCTGAAAAATGAAATAAAAAATCCAGGGGCATATTTAAAAAAATTAAGTTGATGATGGTTTAAAAAAAAACGAAATGCAAGAAATTTTTGACACCATTAATACATAAAGCGCAAGAAGTTTCAATAAGAATGTTTTTTAGAATTTTTATAACTTTCGAAATAGGCTGGCAAAAAAATAACAACAAAAATCGAAAATTTTAGTTTTTTCGCCATATTTCCGAAAGTACAAAAGAAAACTCCAATTTTTTAACGGTGTATTATTGGGCCTCTCAATGTGCAACTTTACTTTAACTTCTTTGTATCTCTTACCGTTTCCGAGATCCCAATGGTGAGAGTCGAATTTGAAACACCCTGTATAGCAAAGTAAATTAAAAATGGTGTACTAGCAAAAACCAAATAAATGAAAAATCTTCTCATGGGTCAGCGCACCGATGAACATGGTTAGTTTTGGTTAGTTACTGCAATTTTTATCCAATAGGATACGTTTTGGTTTATTTGTGTTTGCATATACCATTCCCAGTTTTGTTTGGCTGCAGAATTATCTTTGTATTTTAACCTTTTACAGAGTAAACCCTTAGATAATTTACATTTAAAATATGCCAAATTTGTATGGAGATTTAATATACAGTGTGTACATAAAGTATAGAACAAATTCATTATTTGCCAAAGCGAATAAAAATTGAAAATTGCCTTAAATACGTAAATAATAATTTTAAATTGCGCATTTTTTGCCGTAATATAAATATACAGGGTGACTCATGTAGTAGATATGACGTCATCGACGGCATTATGGTTTTAGATGGGTTACATGGTAGTTTCGAAGTTACAGGATGGTAAAGAAATATATACATAATGTATAGAACAAATTCATTATTTGTTAAAGCAAAGAAACATTAAAAAATTTCCTCGGACACGTAAATAATAATTTGGTATTGCCCCTTTTTTTACATAAAATAACCCTGTAACTACAAAACTGCTACCCAAAGCCATAAGTATTTTGTGTTTTTAAAATTGGCTCTTTTTGAAGATTATAATTCTGCACTAAAGTATGATGGTTTCTATTTTAACAATCATCGATAACGTCGTATCTACTACATGAGTCACCCTGTATATTTAATATTTTTGTTAAAAAATGAGCAATTTAAAATTACTATTTACAAATTTAAAAAAATGTTCAATGTTTTTTTTTTGCTTTAATAACAAATAATGAATTTGTTTCATATATTATGTACACAATTCTTTAACACCCTGTAACTACAAAACTGACACATAAGACATTAAGTATTTTATGTTTTTGAAATCATTTTTTCTTGGAGATAATAAATCTGCAATAAAACATGGGGGTTTCTATTTAAAAAAATCATCTATGACGTCATATTTACTACATGAGTCACCCTGTATATTTATATTTTAAGTCAAAAATGCGAAATTTAAATTTTTTATTGACATGTTTAAAGAATTTTTTTTGCCTAAGCAAATAATAAATTTGTTCCATACATTATGTAGTATGGTTAGCAATGTATTTGTATGTATTAGCGATTGAAACCAACTTTCCACTTTTCCGTTTGAAAATTACTTTTAGATATATAATATTAAAAAAAAAAGTAATTCATTTATCAAAAAGTCCTTGTTGGGTACTCATCAAGATGAGATCGCTTCAGTCCTAGTCCTAACGAAAAGAACTGTGTGTGTATTACAAACTTGCAGATCTCCTAAAAAAAGTCCTTAAAAACGCCTAACAATCAAAACACTTATAAACGTTTCGGCGGCAAATCTACCACTGTTTTAAGGATTAAAATAATTTTAGAAAATTTTACTAAAAATTAAATAATACTTAAATTTAAAATTATTGTCGTTTTGTTATAAAAATATTAGATAATCTAACAACTTTTTCTCATCAGAATTTACGACGTCAAGCAAAGGTAACCAAGTATTTTGCGTTGTTTTGGAATAGTTTTATTTACTAATTGACAGATATAGAATTGGTGGAATTTGGTGTTTTTAATATAAATGTTCAATGTTCTTCTATGGCCAATGGTCTGGAAGTTCAACCTATACAGGGTGTCCCAAAAGTAATGGGACTCAGAGCAACAGCAGATTCCTTAGGTCGGAATAATACAATTAACGTAAGCTTGCCTCATCCCAAGGTTGATAATAACTATGATACAGGGTGTCAAACTTTTAATTTTGTTTTCGGTTTCCCTTAATAATTTCTTAATTAAAAGACATAGTGGTACAAAATTAGGGTTTGGGGGTTCTTTGGAACGATAAATTCAAATTTGTCCATACTTTTGCTAATAGACGGCGGCAGCTACGGCCTTCCTTACTTGTATTCAATGGCATAACTTTTTTAAGCTTAGTATATTGACCTGTTTATTCAATAAGAAGTTACTATCATTCCCGTTGTGTCAAAAATACCTCATTTAGGTCTCTAAGAGCAACTGTTTTCGATATAATCGCACTTTAAAGGACCCCGCAATCTTCCTATGAAAAATGGGTTTCGACCAATTGTTTTCAAACTTCGCATAGTAATATTTTTTAACATGCTGATAAAAAGTCTCCACGGGCACAAAATCCAAAAACCCCTCCAACCCCCCAAAATTAGTTTTAAAGGTCATTGGGGATTTGAAGACTTTTAAGGGTGATTTTGGGGGGTTTTGTGCCCGTGGAGACTTTTGATCAGCGTGTCAAAAACTATTACTTTGCAAAGTTTGAAAACAATTGGCCAAAACCCATTTTCCATAAAAAAATTGTAAGGCCTTTTAAAGTAAGAAAACAGTTGCTCCTAGATACCTAAATGAGGTATAAATTTTTGACGCAAAGGGAATTATAGTAAAGCTATTTTTAATAAACAGGTCAAAATGGTAAGCTTAAAAAAAGTTATGCCATCTAAAACAAGTGCGGTAGGCCGTAGCGCCCTCTAAAAGCATGGACGAATTAGAAGTTTGTACCACTATGTCATTTAGTTAAGAAATTATTACGAAAAAACGAAAACAAAATTTAATGTTTGACACCCTGTATCCTGTATCTTGGTTATTATTAACTTTGGGATAAGGCAAGTTTACGTTAATTACATTATTTTGACCTAAGGAATCTGCTGTTGCTCTGTGTCCCATTACTTCTGGGACACTCGTACAAATTTATTACTTTTACAAAGGATCTTATTATCCCATCTTGGCAGGTAGCCAACAAATATATTGTTATGAATGTAATATATGCTTGTTATTTAATTAACAAAATTATAATTATCTTTTAGTTAAATTTTTGGGAAAATATTTTCTTTGTTGAAAACCCAAATTTGTACATTTAAAAATTTAGAGCTTTTACAAAACAAAAAATATAGTTAATGGTTATATTACGAAAGCATGTTGGTTAAGATAGTGTTTTTTTTTTAATTTTGGAATTTATTGTTTTTTATTACTGTATAATATATTTAAAATTTTTGTCAGCAATAATATCCTTGTCACTCATTTCAATATAAATTAAAAAAACAGTAGTTGTTAGGAATTAGTAATTAGTAAAGGTAACTGCAAGTTATGACACCTTAAAACATAAAAATAAGAAAATAGCTTATTTGTATGGTAATTTGATAGGAAGTAACTTATTTTTAGTTTTTAATGGTAAAAAAAACATATTTTTTATGTAGTAATAGCAATATATTATAATAGTATATTACATCCCTTAGAACCCATTACACAATTTAAAAATTAGGTACGGGTGGCAAGAAAATTTAAAAGGTGTAATGGGCTTACCACCATTTTTTATATTTTTTCAAAATTTTTGTGTTTTTTTTAAAAAAAAGAAATTTTTAATTAAAACCCTTTAATAACAATACAAATAATAATAAAAATTTGGTTGCAAGGTATTTGTTTCATACCAGTTTTACAAAAAATCTTTTGAAAGTTTTCAATTTTTTTAAAAATTTGGAACACGTAATTAAAATTTTTTTTAAATATATATATATATATATATATATATATATATATATATATATATATATATATATTTTTTTATATTTTTTTTGCCCCCGAATTTTCCCATTTTTTTTTTTTTTTTTTGGTAATTAGGTTTTTACTAATATAATAGAAAAATATTTTAAGCAACATAGTAAAATAATTTTTTAAAACACATTTTTTAAAAATGTTTAAACTCAGCCAAACAAAAGGGAAAATAAAACGAAAAAAAAAACATTCGTTTTGTTCACTTTCGTATTTTTTTTTTGTTTATTTTCCTTTTCGTCTACATGGCCAAAACCCAAAATTTTCCTTTACTCTTGTTTGACTAGTTGGGAAAGTTATGGATGACCATAAAAAAAATTATCTATCTTTATGCCCAAAATTCCCCGGGAAATGTGCGAACAAGAACAAAAAAATTTTTTTTCCCCGTTTTAATGTCTATACTGAAGAAAAACGTTTTTTCGCTGATGTTTGTTTTTTTTTTTTCGGTGTGTACATAAATTTTGATGTACCGACGTCATCGAAAAATTTAAAAACAAACAAACGATTTTTCGCGTTTTTTCTGTCAACACTAATGAAACGTTTTTGGATGTTTGTTCTTGTTTTTTTTTTTGGATTAAATACTCTACAAAAAAAAAATATTTCCCCGATAGTGACCCCTTTTGCATATAGTAGTTTTTAACAGTGGTTTTGAAATTTAAAAAATCAAAAAAAGGGTTTAAACCCCCAATCAACGCCGGGGTGTCGAAGGTTAAGGGAGTTTATTCACACGAGTTTGGGAGATTTGGGAAAAAAAAAATTTGGGGTAGAGGTCGGAACTTGGAATAGAGGGAAAAAAAAACGAAGGGCCCCCTTTTGGGCCATAAAAAGGGTGAAAAAGTGGATACGTTTAAACTGGGACCCCCAAAAAAATTATACGGCCAAAATCTTTTTAGCAGAAGCAGGAAAATACCAAAAAAAGGGGGAAAAAACCTCTGGGAAGAAAGGAAAAACGTGGAATCATTAAAAAATAACAGCCTTTTTAAAAGTTGCTACTTTGAAAACCCCAGACGGGGAAAAATATTTAAAAGGCAAAAGGGATCAACAGGGGTTAGAAGGATTTCCATTTCCCCAAAAGTTTTTTTGGGGATTAAATAAAATATTTTTCCCCCAATGAAGATTACTTTAAGGTCTTGTGAAATCGATTTTTGCATTGACCTGGGCTTTTTTTTAAAACAGAATTACGGGCTTAAGAAATTGAATTTTAAAAAATGGAGGGGACTAGTCAGCAAAACTATAAAGGATTGGTTTTGGGGGAAAAGGGGAGGATCCTTAATGGAAGGAGAAAAGAGTTGGTGCCCAGTACTGACCCCGGGGGACCCCAGCTTAATTTGGTAAAGTAAAAAATGACCATCTACAATAACTGATATGCCGATTAGAAAAAAAACCTTTGATATATAAGAGCAAAGATCTGGGATTCCCCCAAAAAAACTTAAAATTTTTTGGTTTTTTAAGAAAAGGAAAAAAGATAGCTGTAGATCTTTCTGGGGGAATCCATACTGTATGTGATGTAAATTTTGGTTTCTCTAAATACTTTAAGATTCTAAATTAATGAATTTGCCATTACTTTAAAAAAAAAAAAAGAAGACAGGTTGCACAGGCAGTTTCCCAAAACTTGTAAAAACTCTTTTTTTCATGTAACTAAAAACTGTATTTTGGGGAATTTCCAAAAATTATTAAACAAAGTATATCGTCGGTTTACTTAGGGACTATGAAAATACCGACAATTAATGAGACTCCGAATTCATATATCAGGCAATAAATGTAGCTATAACTGCAAACCCCAAAAAAAGGGTTTTGATTGTTTTTTTAAAAATGAGGGGAAAAAAATGTTTTATATTTTTGGCAAAAAAATATATTTTTAAAATTTTTTATTATTCCAAATATCGCGTTGCTTTGTTTTAAAAAAAAAACCTAATAAAACATATAAATAAAAATTTTTTTTTTTATGTCACATTTTTGACCCCAAAGGGTTAAAAAAAAAATTTTTGGGGGCGGTCTTTAAAAGAGAAAAAAAAAAATTTTTGGAGGGTTTAAAAAAATAATAATTATTTTTGGGTTTAAAACCCGGCCCCGGGAAACCCAAAAATAATTTATTAATTTTTAAAAAAAGAACAACTGGCTCTAAAAATTTTTTTAAATATTCAAAAAAAATTTTGTTAATAAAAACTGTTACCGGGGTTTTGGGGCCCAATAGGTTAAAAAATAAAAACATTTTTTATAAGTAGCCCCAAAAAAAATGAAGGGAAAAAAAATGTAAAGAAACGTAAATTTTTTTTCGGGGGAAATTTTTTAAAATCTCAAACATTAACGGGGGAAAGGGGGGGAAAAAAAGCCCTAAGGGCCAAAAAGGGGTTCCCCTAAAATCTGCCAAAATGGAAACTGAAGAATTTTTGTAGACAAAAATGAAGATTGCCTTGTAATCTACAGAAGTGGTTTTTTTTAATTCTTTTCAAAAAATCGATATTTTTGGGGAAAAACTGGAACCAAAGTCTCTTTTTTGCTCCCGGGGTCTACCCGAATGGGGGCCCTTTTTTGGGGGTTCCCCTTTTAAACGGGCGGAGGGTTTTTTTCATTTATTAAAAAAAAAAATTCTTTTTTTAAAACTTTTTTAAAATTGGGGTTAAAAGGAAAAACCGCCCCTAAAAATTTCATATGGTTTGGGTCCCCCTATTTTAAATAAAATATTGAAAAAAGGTAAAATTTTTTTTCCCCAAAATTTTGAAAATTTTTTCATTAATTTATTGATTTTTTTAAAAAAGGTTTGTTATTAACATTTTTTTTCAAAAAGGGGAAAACCCCAAATGTTCAATGACCCCAAAAAAAAATTTTTTCAAATTTTTTTGGGTTTTGAAAAAAAATTTTTTTTATCTATTTTTAAGAAAAAAAACTAAAAACTCAAAATGGGGGAAAGTTATGAATTTTTCAAAAAGGTTTTTCCGAAAAATATGGGGGTTCCAAAAAAAAAAGGTTAAAAGGGGAATTTTGTAGATTTAAAAAGGGGATCTTAAATTTTTTTTTCAAATTTTAATTCCTTTTTTTGTGAATTTTGGAAAAACCTTTTTTTGGGATTTTGGGGGGAATTTTTTGGGGGTTTCCCCCGTCGGAATTTTTTTTAAAATTTATCTCGCTCAAAACATTTTTTAAAAACCTAAAAATTTGGGGACAAATGAAAATTTTCATTTTTTTTTACAGCTTTGGCCGGTCTTAGATATATTGGGGGTTTTTTAAAAAAATTTTTAAAAATTTAAATTCAAACGCCTTATAACCCATTATTAATATAGAAATTTGGAATTTAATAGTAACTGCTAGTGTCGTTTGGGCTTATTTTACCCCCCCTTTTAAAAAAGCCCCGTTAAGAGAGATAGCCACTTTACAGCCGAAAAAAAAAGAGTGATGTTCGGGATTTTTTTTTTAAATAATTGGGGGAATTTTGGGGTCTTTTTTATTTATTTTTTAATGCACATTAAAAAAAAGAAAAAATTTTTTTTAAAAAAATAAAACATATTAAAAAAAAAAACACCTAAAAAAAAAAAACATTCTTCCCCCCCAAAAACAGATTTTTAAAAAAAGGGGGAAAAAAGAAAAATTTTTGGTTTTTTTTAAAATTTTATAAAAAAAGTTATCCACATATCCGATTTTAAAATTTTGGTTTTTATTTTTGATTAAGAATAAAAAAAAAAAAAAAAAACGAAAAAAAAAAAAAATATTCAAATGATTGCCATTTTGGGAAAAATTTTAAAAAAAAATTTTTTAAAAAAAGTAGACCGAATTATCTACTTTGGGGGGAACGATAAATTCAATTAATTTTTTTTTTTAAAAAATCAAATTTTTTTTTTAATAAAAGGGAAAACAATGTCTTGTATAAGGGGGGGTTTTTTTCTTTTTGTATATAAAAATTTTTATTTTTAATAAAAATTTTTAAAAAAAAAAATTTAAAAAATTTAAAAAATCAAAAAATTTTAAACCCCCTTAAAAAAACCCAAAAAATTTCCGTACATCACTTAATTTTTGGGGGAAAAAAAATGGCTATATTTGAAAAAATTTTGCCTTTAAAATATCAAAATTAAAATTTTTTGGGCCCAGGTATTAATACAATATATCGGGGGTTTAAAATGGCTTTTTTTTGTTTTAAAAAATGTATTTTTATTTTTTAAAATCGAATATCGGGTTTTTTTTAAAGCAGAAAAAAGGGGGGTTGCACTGTACCATTCACAATAGTTTCATTGATAATCCTCTAATAGGGCAATTTTTCTAGGAATTGTATGTCAAAATGTTATGAAGCTCTCTTTTTTATTTTTTAAAATTTCCAAAAAACTGTAGTTTTTTAAAAAATAATTACTAGTGCCCCAAAATTTTGGGCTTAATTTTTGTTTTTTTTAATAATTTTTTAAAATTTCTGAAAAAACTTTTTTTGGGAAAGGGAAACAATTTTAGGAAAAACTAAATACCTATTTGTTGGAATTTTTAAAAAAAACAAATAAAAAAGTTTAAAATGGTTTTGGATTGTATAACAAAAAATTCCCAAATTTAGTAGAAAATTTGTCGCGTTAACCACCGTTTTCCGTCGGATGGTGAAGTTTAACAACGACCTGATGAAAGGTTTTTGGGTTCATGTTAAATTGGGGGGTTTGAATCACGTTCCCCAATTGGGTTTAAAGGGGAAATTCAAAAAGTGGATTTTTTTTATACCCCTCCGTGGGGGGCTTCAGGGGGTAACAGGTGCCGTAAATTGCAATATTTGCATTTCACGGCACTTTCCCGGGGTTTTTTTAAACATTTTGAAGGGGTTTTGGGGGAAAAATTTTCAAACATCTTAAAAACCCCCAACCAGGGGAAAATTCTTAAATCATAGGGGGATCGTGGTAATTTTAATTAAAATTCCGTTGTTTGTTTCTGAGTTTGGGTTTAGGGGATAATTTTTTTAAAATTAACCCCAACCGGGGAAAAGTTTTACGGGGAAACCTAAAAAAAAAGATTTTTAGTGGTAACCTAATAACATCTTAGAAGGGTTTCCCAAACCCTTTTTTATATCCCAAAATATTTTTTAAAAAAGGGGTTTTTTTTAAAAAAAATGAGTTAGTAAATCTTTTTCTTTTTTAAAACTCTATCTTAAAAATTAGTGTGTATAAAAGTTTTTATTTAATTTAAACTATTGATTTTTTTGGCTCAATAGATCTTTCCATATTGGGTTTTTATCACTAATGGCAGTAAAATTTCTTTTAAT